>JAKSZP010015948.1:0-149999 GCA_022478985.1 Massospora cicadina | reverse complement strand
TGTCAGTTTGACCTCAATTGTCTGAACCAAGGCTCAACTACGTTTCTGATGGTTAGTATGATGGCGTTTGGCCCAACGGGTGATGGGAATCCCCCAAGGCCATCACATATAGGGATGGGTCCATTTGGTTGGGAACGGGTTTGGGATGGCCAACTCACCCGCGCTCAGTTATTTAACTGTTCGTTCAGTCAACAGCAGCACATTGGGCGCAACGCCCAAATTACTATCAGGGGGGCTTTGAACCCTCGTCGATGGCACCCAATATTTGTTCTACTGGTTTAGTGATTGAATTGGAACCATTGGGTGATCTGGCTGATTTCACTCTTCATGCTTTTACAGCCATTTGAATTTTGGGCATCAGCCAGATTGCCAGCTGTATTGGATCCAACCAATTTCAATTAGGTAATCTTGGCACAGATTTTACCAATTCCCCACAACAGTTCTGCTGAGGTAAGTGTGTGTATTGGGGGTGGGATCCAAAGCGGACGAGCTGTTACCCATCACTCATCTACTATGTGAGCGAGATCGCCCTGAGTGATGAGAGGTACGCCATCCTCTTTAGTATCTTTTTATTTGGGAATGGGAAGATGACCCAATTGAGAGCCAAAGGATGTTCCCTGAGACTTACATTTCCTCTCTAAATCAACCACTATCTAATCATTCACATTGCACTGAGAAAATTGGTGGTTGATTTTTCTTTTCTTATTTTTCTATTAAAAAACCTTTTAATAAAATTTTGTTTTCATGTCAAAAAATAAACTGCCTTTTCTGCCAACCCTCACACACCCCTTGGGGTTAACAGCTGCACTCATCTGGTATTTTATTATGTGCCTGTATGAGATTGTGACTCACTGGCAGTTCTTGGTGAGTTTCCTTTCCAGTTCTATATTTTTCAAACCAGCAGCAGTGCCTTTGGCATTCTGGTTTGCTATTTGGGTGCTCTGGCATCTGAGCTGGCAGGTTAGTCTAATTCTTACTTGCTGTTTGCCTGACAGTGATTGAATCAAAGCAGAAATGAAACTATGCTAATAGACCAAGATTTTACTCTAAATACAGATGAAATAGATTCTGCAGAACTATTACCTTATCAAATAAGTTTCCCTACCCAACGCCAAGCTAGTTCAAATACTAATTTAATGCTACCCATTACTGAGAACTGGCATCCTGAGATTTTTTATTGATTAATAGAAGCTTTCACTCCCAACCAAGAATGTTAGTACCTGTTCTATCATCTGAAGAGGCTTTTTTGATCTTTTTTACCAATGTCATTTTTGGTTATATCATCACACATACAAATCATAAGATCATTGAAAAGAATAAAAACAAGCTAGTTGAAAATAGACCAAAACTAATGACAAAGATGGAATTACATTCTTACATGGCACTTCCTTTAATTATAAGCACTAAACAGTATCCAAACTATGAATGTTGTTAGAATAAAGCAAAAAAAATATTCCTACTGCCCAATTATATTGAAGGTTATGAGCTATGGCAGATTATTAAAAACCAAATAAGAACATTACTTGCATAAGTACCAAAGATATCAATGATATACAGTTAATGAGAAAGCCAAAGATTGTGAGGTACCTAGAAGGGTATATAAAAAGTCTTTATGTGCCATATAAGCATTTAGCTATTGACAAAGGAATAATGGCATACAAGGGAAAGATTAGAAATCATGTATATTATACTTCAAACCTGACAAATGGGGCATAAATTTTTTTGTCCTAGCCAAGTCCAAAAACAAGTTTTGTTTACAATATAAGAATAGTTGGGGAGAAATGTTTGCTTGTCCAAACTGTAATGGAATTGGTAGAAAATTTAATGGAATGCAATCATATATTATTTGTAGACAATTACTACAATTCCTATACTCTTGCTGAGAAGTATTAAAAAATTTATATCTGTGGCACTTTAAGAATTATCTGCAGAGGACCTCTAAATTTGGCCAAGTTGAAAAAAGATATAGCTTGTGGAGAGTCAATGTATTTGCAGAGGGAAAATGCTCAAATTTTAATTTGGTGTGACAAAAAACCCGCGGTGATGCTAACCAACAAATATGATGTTAGAGAAAATGAAGAACTAAATAACAAAACAATTACTAGGGTTATAAATGAGTATAACAGATTCATGGGCTGGGTAGATAAGTTCAATCAGAGTATTAAGTACTACTCCATGAAAAGAAAGATAAATTTTGGACTCAGAGATTTACAATGCATATTATTGAAATATTGCTGCATAACAACTATGTATTATATAGTGTCTTTTCAACAAATAGATAATTGAAGCATTAAAATTTTATTGAGTTGATTATTTAAATATTTATTGCTCAGATCTAGTATTTTATTTGATTTAGGATATGAGAATGAATTGTCGCATGCTGAATGCCATCTCCCAATAAAAGTTGTGAAGTGCTCAAACTGCAAGTTGTGCTATTTAAATGTAGTTAGAAAACCTCATTTTATAAGTGTGAAAAGTGTGATGAATATCTATGCATATATCCTTGTTTTTATTATCAGCATGTACCCAATGCATCATTTGATAATCAAGAAGACTCTGATAGTAGCCTTATGATCAAGATAATAAAACTATTTTATCCAAATCTCTTTATTCATATTTTGATGCAATTATATAATGAATTAAAAATATATGTGCTATTTTCTCAATTTCAAATTGCAAATCAATTTCTTTTTTTCAAAAACCAAATTTTGGTTTTGTTCTTCTCCACAATAAAGATTATAAATATTTATACCTTTGAACTATTTAAATTTTTATTTTTGTTCCTACAATTTGCACAAACATTTTTCTTCAAATTTGTTTAAGGGTTAAACTCCCAGACGCCTGCATTAAAGCTGAAAAAGCTTTAGCTATATATCAGCGCCATTTTCTTAGCTGGTAATTTCCATGAAATACCAATCGTTAGTGATATTGAACCACATGCTGCCAATGCCCTGACCCCTTGCTATCACCTTGACATATACCCTATTCTAGGATGAGAAAGCTTCTGCCAAAGATGAGCCCCAATCCCTGTCAGGTGAACAGCAAGTAAGAATTAGACTGGCCTGCCAGCTGAGGTGCCAGAGCACTCGAACAGCAAACCAGAATGCTCAAGGCACTGCTGCTAATATGATGAATATGGAACCAAAAAGGAGTTCCACCAATATCTGCCAGTGAGCCAGAATTTTGTACAGGCACAAAATAAAGTACCAGATGAACATGTCCGTTAACCCTGAGGGGTATGAGAGAGCGTTGGCGGAAAAGGTGGCTTAATTCTCAACATATAAAAACTAGGTTTTGGGGAAGGTTTTTCAATGGAAAATTTTAAGGAAGAAAAATTGACCAACAATTTTCTCAGTGCGATGCAACTGATAAATAGTAGTCAATTTGGAGGGGAAGCAAGCCGGGATTGGGTCCTGCAAGTTTGACCTAACTGGCAAATTATTCAGGAATGGGCAGTTTAGTTCCCTGGGAACTGACATCAAAAAATTTGGCGGTGGGCCAAGTCGCTGTTGGTTTGACCTCAAACATCCTAACTGAGGCTCAGCTATGTTTCTGATGGTTGGCACAACAGCATTTATCCCAACGAGTGGCAGGAATCCCCCAAGGCCACCCCACATAGGAGTAGCCCATTTGGTTGGGAACAGGTTCAGGATGCCCAACCTGCCCATGCTCAGTTGCTAGGCCATTTGTTTGGTCAGTGGCATTGCATCAGGTGCAATGCCCAATTTGCCAGCAGGAAGCTTCAAACCTCATCTATGGTGTCCAATTCTGTTACCTGCCCATTGGGGGTGGTCCCCAATGAATTTGGAAGGGGGGAGATTTTTCCATCATCATTTTAACTGAATTGCAACCATCAGGCATTCCAGCCAATAGATTGGTCTTCATACCTTTTTGACCATTTGAAATCTGAGCATTGAGCTGATTTCTGCTAGAATTAGTTATGATCAATTTCATTTCAGAAATCTCGGTGCAGCTTTCACTGATTCCTCATAGCAGTTCTGCTGAGGAAAGTGTGGGTACCAGAAGCAGGATCCAAAGTGGGAGGGCTGTTACCCAGCGCTCATCTACTATGTGTTTGAGATCACCCTGAGTAATGAGGGGTACTTCCATCCTCTTTGGTGCCTTCTTGCTTGGGAATGGGAAAATGGCCCTATTGATGCCCAGAGGATATTCCCTGGGACTTACAATCCCCCTCCCCTTTTGCCATAGAGGGATAATTAGTTTTCACTGCCCACCTGGTTGGTTGTTTTTGTTTAATGTGTTTCATTCAATCTGCTCATTTTGGGCATTTTGTTTGAATCAATTAGTTATATTAGTTTTTAGTTTTGATAATGTCCATCCTCTGGTTAGCTTACCTCAAATAAATTGAATTTGGTATAATGGCAATTGATGATCATTGCCACTTATTACTTATTTAATTTATTACGGGGAAGGCTGACCATGGGACGGACACTTCCAAATATGACTCAGAAGAGACAAAACTTAGTACCAGGGGAGGCACCCCAGAGAAGCGATGCTATCTCTTGTTGCCAGTGGGAACGCCACTTATGAGGAGGGGGAGGAAACGTGTGAAGGGGCCATAGCCACAATTGAGCATGTGTGGAGGAAGGGGTATGATTTGATGAACCAGACTGGGAACCAGGAAGAGACCAGCTGTTGGTGACGCGGTGGGAGGTATCCAAACATCCACGCTTGAAAGTGGTTCACCAAATGGGACCAGAATCTGTGGACCGCTTCTGGAAGGGTGGGGGTGGAGCCTGCGATGGCATCTAAGACAATCGTGTGGATGGTCCACATGGCGATTGCAACCACCAAAGCATGAAGGGAGGGAAGAAGGGGGAGGCCATTGATAGAGCGAACATATCTCTTGACAGACTGAAGGGATGCGTTTGATCCTGGCCCAGAAGACGTTGAACTTCGCGCCATATCACTTTAGAGGTAGGGCACTTCTCCAGGCGGTGAAACAGCGTTCCATACTGGCCACACACGACACAGGATGAGTGTAAAGCGTTAGAGCGCTCAGCTGTATGATACACCCGCCTCAGGCAGCGCCACACATGGGAGCGGACTTGAGGCTGCAACAGAGGATGGTGTGCGTATTTCCAGATAGTCTTTTGGGTCTCAGTGGAATAAGGGATGTCCATCATGTCCAGGTAGTCCACCCTGGATAGGACATGGGGTTGAATGGGGATCACGCCATCGCGGATGGGTAGCCCCTGTACCTCTTATGTGAACTGAGGAGAGGGGCGGCCTCCTTGGGTTATATGTCCACTAATACGAATTCTCCACTCAGCGCTCCGCATGGAGAGGAGGATTCGTTTGTAGTGGGTTTTAGTCCCGTGAGAACCTGTGGCCGATGTATGTGAAGCGAGGTATTTCATCAGGGAGTGGGGGTTTGATGGATTGTTGAGGCCCAAGGCGCGGGAGAAGTTGGAGCGGGCTGCGCGGGACCAGTGTTGGGAGGGGAGTGTAGGGGTGGTGACGGCCGCAATCCAGGTGCCCAGGATCTTGGCGGAATGGGCTTTGAAGTCAAGCAGGCCCATGACACCATGATGTTGAGGGCCAAACATGACATCTAGCTGCACTGGTGGATGGCAGCCCGACCAAAGCCATCCTTGCAGCAAGGCGTACAAGGATTTGTAGAAGCTTGGGGAGAAGGGGATGGCGTGGGCTCCAAACCAGACTTTGGAGAGGTGCATGGAGTTGGCTAAAACAATCCTGACAGTAAGGTAAGTAGGGTGGGCTCTGAGAGAGGCGATTTGCTTCGTCACGTTATCAAGAATATGGCACTCCATTACTGCTGACGCATATCCGCCTGCCTCCATCCACACGCCCAGATGGCGTACTGGTCCTATGGTAGGATGTGGCACAAAGGGGAGCACCAGTGGGGCGGTGTGTGTTGAGTTAGTAGGGCGAGGATGTGGGCGAGCAGATGGGCTGAGTTGGAAACTAATTGCTGGGGTCCAGCAGTTCTGAAACTGACCAAGGAGGATGATTTCAGTTTTGGAAGCGTTCAGTGCCACGTTGCTTACCTGGGAATACTCCTGAATGAGAGCTTCAAGCGCGCGTGCATCCTGATTATTAGACACCCCAACCACACAATCATCTGTGAACGCCATTATCTTGACTGGGGCTTGGCTGGCACGTGGACCCCAGTGAGTTGGGCATTCACATTTCGCAGTAGTGGGTCAAGGATGAAGTTGTATAAGAGTGGGCTGAGGGGGTCCCCTTGTCGCAAGCCCCTTTGAGGGCGGACTACTTCCGTTAGGAAGCCAGGGCCACGCACTGCCATTGTTGCAGATTCTGTGGGCAGCATTACCCAGTTGATGAAGCGAGGGGGTAAGCGGAATTGATGGAGGCAGACCCTGAGGTATTCCCAGTTTACTCTATCATAGGTTTTTTGTTGGTCCAAGAATACAAGTGCCCCAGAGGCTGTGGACTGACATACATTAGCCACAGAGTGCACGTTATCCCAAATCGACCTTCTGGGGATGAAACTAAATTGTTCTGGGGAGATGGTGGCAGATGCTACAGTCCCTAAACGGTTAGCCATGATTTTTGTTAATTTTGGTGTCTGTGTTTGTTAGAGAAATGGGGCGCCAGTTGGCTAAGTCTAGCTTATCCCTTTTCTTAAAGAGTGTGACAGTGAAGGCCTCATGTCCTCCTGGTAGGAGGCGCGTTTCCATCAGGCTTTGGTTAAGTGAGGCGAGCAGCAATGGGGATATATATTTGAAATATTTTTTGTAGAACTCATATGGAATGCTATCTGGGCCTGGGCATTTCTGGTTTGGTGCACTGCGAATGGCTGTCCATAATTCGTTTGGAGTAATTAAATTCATTATTTCTGGGTATCAGAAAATGGAGCAGATGTGGGCTCAGTCGAGAAATTCTGCCACTTCAGCTGGCTGAATTGGGTCAGAGCAGTACAACTTGGAGTAATACTGTTGCATTTTGATTGCCACTTTGGCCGGTGTATCCGCAATGGAATTATCCAATCTTTGCACCTGTGTGCAGGCCACGCTCTGGCGTGGTACAAAATTTTTTTTAAATAAATGTGCGGTGCACTTGTCACCTTTTGTGATGCATGTGGCCCTGTACTGAACACAAACCCGATGTTTGTGTTGTCTTTTGAGTGCATTGAGGTGGGCAGCTGCCTCCGCCTACTTCCATCCCCATGCAGAGCTGTATCCTGTAACTGGGATGTTGGACTCCAAGTGTGCCAATTCTGCCAGAGTGCACAAGATAACTGCTGATGTGGCTCATGAGCATCTGGAGGAGAGATGGCGAGAGTGGTGGATGGTGTCATTTTTGAAAGTTGCCCATGTGGAAATGGGGTCCATGCAAAATGGTGCAACAAACTTTTTTGCCATAGTTGCCTCTTCTACCCATGTGGAAAATCCTGGTGACCCAAGCTCGGGGGGACAGATTTTGTACCAATGTGGGGCCTTAGCAGCCGTGACAGGTAGGTGGTAGGTTAGTGAGACCAGTCGATGGTTGGAGAATTCCAATTTTATTGTCTTGAAGTGGGAGATGTGGGGTTGGAATATTGCCAGCGTTAGAATAATGTCGATGTGGGTCATGGACCTTAATTGGCCGTTGTGGACATGGGGCTGTGTCATGTTTTTGAGCAGCGGGGCATGCCACAGCAGCGCATCCATTAACCTGAGGGTGGCCTTTAGAATGTGTAGTTCTATGTGACCCTGGGGGGTGTGGGGTGAGGAAGGCCACCAGTCCGTTGGTGTGTTTAGCCAACAGTTCATGTCACTGACTAGGAAAGAATCTGGGGGTAGCGGGAGGGATTTGACCAATGAGAAAAATTCCTGATGCTCATGTGCACTGTTTGGGGCATAGATGTTGACGATTGTGTGCACTACATCAGCCCACAAGAAAGTAACAACAAGCACTCAGCCATTTAGGAATATTTCTGAGGATAAAAATATGAAAAAATTATTTTTCTGAATTAGCACCCCACAGTGCTTTGACCAAAAGGATAGGGATGGGAGGAGCATTGTTTTCCAAGCTTCCTCGGAACCTCATGGACAGTGGGACTCCTGGATGGCCAGGATATCCACAGGTAAATTGTGTTGTAAAAAAACTCAGTTTCCTAGCCTGGGATAGGGAGGCCTTGAGTCTGGTGATATTCAACATCCCTATGGTGAAGGTTTCCCCCATTGCACCTTAGGTGCGAGGGAGTGGGCACCTGGGCCCACCATCCTCTTCTAGCTCCCTGCAGGCCTTCATAGCAGTGCAGGTATTAGCAGCAACACTATCAGAGTTACTGTTGATTTTTATGGAAAGAGTCACATTGGCTTTAGCCTTCACTTTTTGTTTTCCTGACGTTGGACAAATTTTTTGCGGTGCGGGTGAGTTTGGTGCACCATTGAGCGGGTCAAAAAAAAATTTCAGTTGGGATGGGTCCCAAGTTGGTTTCAACTGGAGCTTGGGTGCAATGATTGGGTGAGATCAAATCTCCCATTGGATCCTCAGATTGAGTGGCCCACTCAGCATGGGCTTCCCAATCTGATTGGTTGATGGATTCCCAAGTTGCTTCCACCGCAAAGGTCTCCATGTCCTCCTGGCATTGTGAGTGTGGGATAGCGGTGGTGGCTTTGGCTGCTTCTTTGGCCATGGCCCTATGGGCCTGCTTAGCCTTCTTCCGCTCTTGTGGGGAGATAGGCTTTACCAGTAGGTAGCAGCCTTGTGCTCCCCATGGGAAGGCCTCCTTGGTGCTTGCAGTTGGTTTGTAGTGCACCTCTCCACTGGCTATGACCGCTGAGGGGTGCTCTTGGAATGTGACACCCTCCTTGATGGGGCATGCATATGCCTTATGGATGAATGCATCACAGTGGGTGCAAATGGGGGGTGCGCTGTCCACGGTCACCCAGAATAGGTGGGTGGTATGCCCTGCAATATTGATAAAAGTGGAGTGCGGGATTTGGGTTAGGTCCTTCACGATCTCCTCAGTTGGGGTCAGCACTGCAATGGCTTTGCCGGTGCACAGGTGTGGCATCAGCGTGAAGCGTTGCATTTCAAAGGATTGTATTTCACTATATATGGTGAGACCATCTTTCAGGTGTTGTTCCAAATTGTCATGTTTTACCGTAGTAGGCAAGAAGTCAAATGTGAGGAAAATTTGGTTCAATTTTATCAATCTGGTGCATTTAGTTTTGATGACCCATTGCCCTTCGGGGAGGTCGACCACTATGCGCACCACTGCAGCCTCATCTGCTGCTGTTTTGCTTTTGAAACCTAGGTCCAGCCAACCATGTGACATGGAGTGAGATGCAACGTACACCGCGGTCAGGAAAATTGTGTGTACATCTTCACAAAATTTTTCCCATAAGGCTGTTTTTTGGATGTCCAGAAACACATGGACTCTGAATTCCACCGACAAAAGTGGCTGGGAGTGTGGCATGTTGATGTACTGGTTGCATCATGCTTGCCATGCAAGTATCTCCAGGGAAATAGTGACCACCAGTTTCTTAGTATTTTTGTCAATTCTGCCAGATTCTCCGGGGCATTTTTGAATGTTGGAGGCCACAGGCCTTCCACCTGCTCCTCTTACCTTGCTTGCCCAACTGCTCCCTGACATGGGTGCAGACTAATCTCCTCTGTGAGATTATCAAACTAGATTCAGTCTTGAATTGAATAGGTTGCAATAGTGATTGCAACAAGAAAGAAAAGTTTGCCACTTATTACTTAAATCATTGATAATTATCAAATACTTTAAACCAAAACCTAATAATGTCCCCAATTTTTAAAACCACAATTGTCAACCATTGCAGACTAATAATTTCATAAGCCTTAAAAAAGTCTTAGAAAATATTATTAATATACTATAAAAAATAGTTGAGTAATTTTTATCCCTCAATTCTATGTTCTTACTTAGTTGGCTCAATAAAATATATCTAAAAATCCCTCTAATTTTTAATTTTTATTGAACTATATACTATGATGAACACCTTTTTCCAGGATAATGAACTCAGCCACCTAAGTGAATCTATTTACTCTCACCTGGGGTCAAGGATCATTATTAGGGTTAAGTATTTATTATAACTCTTATCCAAGGATGGTTTCAACATTATCTGAGTGGTATGTGGACTTTCAGAACACTATCTGGGGTTTAATCAAGTTTAGGGACTATTACCTGGTTGGTATTGCCTAATACCTTTATCCATTGCTGGAAGGAACTGGTCCGTTACAGTTATCAGAGTAGTTACTGCTACCAATAAAACTTAAAAAAGAATAATATAAGTATAAATATATATCTATTAGAAAATAGATACTGTATTACTTTCATAAAAATAATCCACTATATTTCTATATATCATATAATTTGATTATAATAAAGAGCAAACAGATCTGGTAGCTTAACAGAATCAATTTGTTGGCCATTAAAGACTACTTTTTGAACCACCATTTATATTCTATACAGGTCATGGTTTACCATGCATGGCACCAAAGTTAAAATTATAAGCTTGGTATCGTGCAGCTGTATAATTATTTCGCTGGGGAGTCTATAGGCTAATGCCATGAGGATTGGTCCATCGGTGAAATAAGTTTTTGAACCTTTGCACTTAGGATTGGATATTTTATTAATTTTTAGCAACCCCCGATCTCGGTGAATTAAGGGGAATTTTGGGTGGATTAAGATAGAGCTTATGGTGATTAAAAATCCGATTAATCGAAAATCAAGTGTTCTCACAACCTACGACCTTGGATTAAATTTGAACCCCCGCTTGTTCAATCGATAAACCTGGGGCAACTTTAAACTTGGGTTGGAGATAAAGGTTTCAAACCAAAACTTTTAATCAAGGTGAAGGTGGCGGAACCAACAAAACTTTTAATCAAGGTGAAGGTGGCGGAACCAACAAAACTTTTAATCAAGGTGAAGATGGCGGAACCAACAACCGAGTTGGTAGAAGGTGTGGAGGATACCCAACTTCCATCGACCTTCCGAGGGGGCGAGGAATTTATGTTAATCCTTGGTAACCTCCTTAAGCTTCAAGCCGATATCCCACTTGCGACGGACAGGGTGGATCGGTTGATCAACTTGATCGAACCTTACCAGCAGCAACCCAACCTTCTCGACCCGTACCTGAAACGGATCGTTTTAAAGGTAGTTGGGAAGTTGAGGGAGCACATCCTGAGGTGCAACTTCACGGGCCTAAAAAATGGTTTGAAGGTCGGGTCCGAGTTCCACCACCAGCTTTTCAGGTTGGTGTACCATCTGACGAAGGTTCGTGGGTATAAGGTGGTGATGAATCTGTTCAGCCATGAGGTGAACGATTTGGAGCCAACCTTCTTTTACTTGGTGGCGGAGTTGGATGGGGGCCACTGGGAGTCAATTTATATACTGCTGATATGGTTGGCCATGATCTGTTTGGTGCCGTTTGACGTTGCCAAGATCGACAGCGGGTTTAGCAAAAGGGCTGGGTTCGCGGTACGTGGCTCTGGCGGCAGCGGCTGATCTTTAGAGTTTAGCTCACCACATTATCCACACCTGCATGGGGCTCCTTCAAACTAGCGGCCGGGCCTCCGGGAGCGCCGCCATACTTCTGGGCAAGCTGCTGACGCGGAAGGATTTGATCCCCCATCACCTGGCGCCATATCTTGGCTGGGCCCGGGCAAAGCTTGCTGCGGGCGGCTCTTCATCCTTGGTAAGTCGAAATAAAGCTTGCGCTGATGGCCATGAGACCCATGGAATTCTATCCTCTCTGGTGGCAATCACCAAGAGCGGGGCGCGCGAGGAGCTATTGCCGTTCCTTCCCGCCCTCCTCGATTGCATCGCGCCCTTCCGCGACCAAGAGTCGCTATGCTCTTCGAACGCTCTGATCAGAAAAGCCGTTCTCAAGCTTGCTCAGCGGGTGGCGATCGGTTACTTACGGCCCCGGGTCGCTTCGTGGCGCTATCTTCGAGGTGGGCTTTCAAGTTTGCCTTTGACAGCTTAGGGAGCCGCAGTCTCAGTAGCGCTCTCGGAGATGGGTTGGGCGCGGTTAAACCTTCGGAGCCGGATGAGGTGCTGGCGGAAGAGGAGTTCCTGGTTCCCGAGTCCACCGAGGAGATTATCGCCTTACTCTTGGCGGGGATCTCGGACAAGGTAACCCGTCAGCTGGGCGAAAACTGAAGCGTCAGGAAGGTAGCTGTCGGTGGACGGCTGCGAAGGGGCTTGGTCGCCTCACGCAGCGCCTACCTCAAGAACTTGCCCGCGAGGTGGTTAATTTTATGCTGGATCAGCTCACGGGTGCAACCTGCGGGCAAGGTCACCGGGACTTGGCTTCGATCCATGAGAACACCTGGCATGGCGCTTGTCTCGCTCTAGCGGAACTTGCGCGCCGCGGCCTCCTTCCCGAGGACCTTCTTTCTCGGTGCTTAGAGCGGGTGCTTGAGGTTAGGTTATATCCACTTGGCTGAAGTTAGGCGCATCGCTTAGACATCCGGCGAGGCTCCCACTCGGTTGGGTCCAATGTGCGTGACGCGGCATGCTACGTGTTTTGGTCGTTTGCCCGCGCCTACCCCGCAGCCGTATTCCAACCCCACGCCCTCGCTTTGGCCCAGCAGTTGGTTGTAACTTCCGTGTTTGACCGCGAGATCAACGTGCGGCGAGCCAGTAGCGCTGCCTTCCAGGAGTTCGTTGGGCGCCTCCAGCTGTTTCCCGACGGGATTCAAGTGATGGTTAAAATCGATTACTTTGCGGTCGGGAACCTGGCCAACGCGTTTCTCCGCGCGAGCGTCCACGTCGCGGGCTTTTCGGCGTACCGGGCCGCCCTGTTTCGCCATCTTTATCAGGTGAGCTTCCGGCATTGGGATGTCGCCCTTCGACGGTTGGCCGCGCTAGCCCTCGGGGCGATTGCGCCGCTCGCACCCAAAGAAGCTTGTATGGACGCCCTGCGGAGCCTGGTGAGTTGCCTAGCGTTTGGTTCTGAATTCTAGCTGGCGCATCCCAACTCGCACGATTTGGCGACCAGGCACGGCGCGATGCTGGGCATGGGTGCCATCTGCCGCGCGGTCTCGTCCGACGACCTCCCAGGGATCTCCCCGAGGCCGTCACGGGGGTATTTGGTCGCCTCACCCCGCATGACCTGTCCACCTTTGGTTCCGAGCTTCTTTTGGAGGGGGCAGCTTTTTCGATACGCGACCTCTGCCATGGCCGTTGGCCGTTGAGCCAACCGGCGCGTGCGGCCTTCAGGCGCATCTTGGATACGTGCCTCTATCGGAAAGAGGGGCACCTCCAGGAGGCTGCCGCCGCGTGCCTCGGCGTCTTCGGCCGCCGCCATCCGTTTACCGCTGCGGAGCTTGAACCATATCCTTTTATGCGATGCCTGCAAAAAGCTGGATCGGTCCTTAACCTTTGATACCTATCTGGCTAGCCTAGAGTCTGAAGACGTTGTCAAAAGGTGTGGAGCCGGCCTCGCGCTTGGCCAGCTCTGCCAAGCCGACACGGCCCATGTTGTTGACCGGATGGCCCAGGTGATGTTGGATAAAAGGTTTCACTCCAGCCACCTCGACCAAACCAACCTCGTCTTGGGGCTGGGCTCGGTTTTGGAACGCAGCCTTCAAGGGCAGTTGCCGCTGGCGCCAGCCCAGCTGCGGCCGGTCGGGTTGGCTCTCCTCGAAGGCCTCCGCAACTACACCTCCACCAACCAGGGCGATGTCGGCTCCCGCGCGAAAAGCCGCCATGGAAGGGGTTGTTCCGTTTATTAAGGTTAGCCGCGGGGCGCTTTTGGGGCCCGAGATGGTTGGCGGCCTGCTCGCGCAGAGCGTCGAAAAGATTGATCGCGTTCGGGTTTGTGCTGGGCGCTGCCTGCAGGAAATCTTACGCCTCGGCCTCCGGATCCCCGAGGCGGCTCGCCTTGCCACCCTGCTTGAGGCGATCGATTGGCAGTCCCCAGCCTCCGTCTTTCCTCGGATGGTGCCAATATTGCGGCTGGCCCCGTATCGCGCCCAACTCTTGGCCGGGCTAGTCTCCAGCGCTGGCGGGATATCGGAGTCCCTGATCTCGCCATGCCGGGGGCTCTTTGATTGATTTCCTGCTGGCGGCTCCCCCGGAGTTGCGGGGGCAGGTTACTCAAGATTTGCTGGTTCTGTTCAAAGGCAACCAGCGCGTGGATCGGGTCACGGTGCCACTTCTCGAGGTCATCCGCCAGATGCTGGAAGCCGGGATCTTTGACTTGGAGTCCGAGCCTGGGTTGTAAGTTAAGTATCCGTTCACTTATTTCTCTAGCCCCCGCCAACTCGCGCAGGCTATCCGCAGCGAGCATCACGGCGTAAGGGACCTTCGCAAGCTTGTCGCGTGCGCCAAGGTGTAAGCCGCTTCATCAACCCCTGATCCCCTAGGCTCTGCGCATTAGCGCCTCTACCGGATATTGCGACGCGGAAGGTGGTGTGGGCCCAACTCCTTCGGTTTCTAACGCACGCCTCCCCCAAGGTAAAGCCAATCATTGCCCATCTGACCAGTCAGGTCCGCATCACCACTAGCGAGAACCTCTACCTTGCGCTAGCCTCGTCGCCCATCGCGAAGGGCGAGGCGGTTGAAGCCCTGCTCCTCGATACCGATTGGAGCGGGCCACCTTCCGAGCTACGGCCAGCCGTGTTTGCCCTCTATCCCCAATTCGGGTTGGTCCCACCTAAACTGAAGCCCCGCCCAACCCCTAGCTAATGGGCATCTATGCAAGTCTCCCACCCAGTTTGGCGGATGTTGGTATGCTGGGTTGAATTAGCCATCAGGCTAGGTTCTGATAAATATTAATGAACTTATCGTGGCACCCTTTGCTATAGCCCACCCCCTTTTAAAACGTTTTATCTGCCCGCTGCGGCGCCAGTGGTGGAACCTTGCGATTGATTTTTAACGACCTTCCAGGCTAGCTACAGCTTTATAATTTGGCACACTTAGGTATCTTTGATGACTTTATAACAACCCATCGAAAAATTTAATTTTATATTCAAAACAAAAGGTTTTATATCTAACATGTGAAAACCCTATATATTCATGGTTACGGCTGAGCGGTTTCTATTCGGTTGATTCGATGGTTCCAGTGGGTCTAGGTTGACTAATAAGCTTGATTATTCTAGTAAGCGGTTCGTGATTGGTTGATTCAAGTTAATTGGGTTTGGTAAGTGGGTGATTTTTGGGTGGTTGGTTTGAAAAGGCCAAACATGGTTTCCCAACCTTTGCTCGGTTTACAAACTTGTTCTATTCCCTACCCTATTTGGGCACCTTCCCCTTTAAAATTTTCACATCTAGATAGGTTCCTATCGAGCTCCATTAAACCTATCTGCTCAATAGATACCATCCACCTTATAGTTTTATTCCCCATCACAAACCTTTCCTTCTTACAGTATCCTTGCCTATACCATAAAAGCCTGTCGGCTTCTATTTCCTATCTGGTACCTAATAAAACTAACCCAACGAAGTTCACATAAGGAACATATAACGCCCCTACCAAACTTTCGGTATTCCAAAGGTGCTAATCCCAGGTTTGTCTTTGATCTATCCCGCTAGTTTGATGATCGTCAACCTTAGGGGTTTAGGTAAGTTCTCTTCAAACCTATGGTAGGTTGGATCTAGGTATCACCTATCCAGAAGACCATGTACTTGATCAAGCTTAACCCCCAGTCCAGATATAACGCTTTAAGGCGTATTCAGCTGATCAACGGTACTATAGTGATTAAATGTGGCTACCTTTGGCCTATCAAGCTATCCCACCTGGAGGGTATAGCTCAGCGCTATTAACTCCATAGTTGCATGGCATTAAATTTTGCCAGCTTTGTTGGTGCTTTGTCCAAACTAACCCTCAGCCTAGATAGAATGCTTTAAGGTGATGTATAGCCATATTAAAACTATACTCAAAGTGATTGGATGTTGCTAATTTTGACCCATCAAGGTGTCCTAGTTGGAAGGTATAGCTCCGTGCGATTGGCTCTATAGTTGCACGGGGTTAAAATTTGCCAAGTATTGGTGCTTTGTTCAAGCTTTTTAAAGGGTTTAGTTATGGTGAGCCATAAGCGGGGTTCGAAACATCTGGGGCTAGGCAGCATGGGGGAAGAATGCTATATAAAGGCCCACCAGATGCCATCCTTCAGAGGGGTTTTGACTTCTATGTAATTGACTATAGTTACATTAACAATGCAATAGGGGCCAAGGGAGATACTTGATGACTCGTTGCCTAACATCATATGAGGGAAAACGGGTAGTGAAATAGATTTGGTTAGGCAGAGAACCTACCTTCCAGAGCCTTTGAAGATTTATAGGTTTGATGTAAAAGAGATGGGACCCCGTGAAGCTTTTTAAAGTCAATCTCCAGGATTATAATGCCAACCAGGTAAGAGCTTGAAAGGGTATAAAAAGCTACACCCCAAGCGATTATAAATCTATAGGTTTCCTGTAGCAACCCTAAAAACCATCCAATAAACAGCCTAGTGGGGTCAAATATTATAAGGATTTATTTTCTCATGCGTTGAGGTTAGGCTGCTAAGTTAAGCCACTAGAGAAAGCGATCATCCATCTTTGTGAGGGGGATGAAGTTTCTAAATTTGGATAACTATGCCATCGCAGTAAACTACAAGTGATAAGCTAAGTGTATTAGATTATCAGGAAGATTGATACCATTTTTTGAACCACCCTCATCACCTTAAGTAATGAAACCTTGAAAAGAAAATAAGCTCACAAGAGGTATAAACTATTTGGATGGAAACAGGAGCCAATCCACTGAGGTATCAAGAGGCTCTTCCATCTCAACTTGAAAGCAAACTGTGGACCTTAGCCTTTTTGTTATCTCATCTCCGATGGCCTTATGCACTTTTGACGGGGATTGTAGTTAATCTCCTTTAAATCTGAGAACCTGAGGCCGACAGATGTAAGGCGGGGTTATAACTCTCTTCCTAGTTATTATAGTCATAGATATCTAATTCTCACAAGGAATTTCTACTGGTAAGCTTAGCCTCTAGACTAACTTTTTCATGGCACTCAACATTAAGCAATATGTCGCTATATGCAACTTTGTTTCTCTGCTCCTGTTTGAGGTGACCTCACCTGAGGTAAAACAACAAGGGCCAAATTATTGTGGGATATAGGTAGCTTCATGGCAGCCGGTGAGCCTTGTGAGGTAGCTTTCATGGCATAAAGGAAATTACAAAAGTTTTATTAACCCACTCAAGCATATCAGTCACTTGTAGATATCTAGCTGTCTTAAGTCTTGTAGTAGCCTTTCCATATTATTAATGTTGGATGTGGCATCGAAATAAACCTTAATCTTTCTTTCACTTTGATAACTGAATTGAAGCAAAACTCAGATTTTTAAAAATACAAAATGATCACTTGATTGAGCCAAGGCTTACCAATGTCAATGCAATCAATGCCTGCTGCTCCAGATTAGGGTGGTGGTGTGCTGCCATCTGGCATCTTTTGCCACGGCTGAAGCACACCTAAGCTGGCTCTGCTAGCTCTCCCAATGCTACTGGGCATTATATCCCCCCTGGGACTTGGCTCACCACCTCGCAAGCTCCCAGGTGGTGCTCCAGAGCCTTGGGTGCTCCCACAGAGCAATTTGCAGTTCAGCCTCCAGGTTGAATATGGGAATCCCTTCCCATATGAGAGTATAGCTATCATTGAGATAGGCATGGTGGTATTTAAACCTGCCAGCTTCATTGATTTCTGCCCCTTTAGAGATATTTTGACCTCAGCTTCAGCTCTGAGGCTGATGCAATAGCAGCATCCAAGCTGCCATTTATTTTTAAAAATATTCCATACCCCACCATTTGCACCTGGCTCCCAGATGAGTCAACCTTGGTGGTCTAGTTTACCAGCTTGTCCTCCCACCTTTCCCCTGAGTGCCTCCACCATGAGCTCATGGAGGGTTGGTTATTTATAGTACAGACCCTGTATTACAGTTTATATTTTCAAATAGGGAAATTGTCTGGTCCACACACCTTTGTAATGATCTGCCTATTCTATTGCAACACCTACCTCATGATCCTACCACACTGATCAAATCTGCACTTGATCACCCATTTTGGGTACATATCAAGAATGGGCATACCATTTTCCCCCTGTGCTTTAAACACAACCATCTAAAGCACAAGTGCTCTGAAGTTTCCACCTCCACCACTTCAGCTGCTCCTTTCCAGCATTGGCTCAGCTGCAGTCAAGTCCAAATTTTTTCAGTTTGGCTTGAATCTCCTACCCCTAATCTCAGCAAATTCTGGCGTGGCTTCCAAAGCTGCAGCCAATCAAAATTTTAAAATTTTTAAACATTTGTTCAATCTATGGCACCCTTGCTGAAGGCTTAAACTATTTCAGCTGAGCTGCTGTGGTCAACAGTTTGTAGCCAATCAGGTGTGACCAACCTGCCAACCCAGGTGGCTGAGCCAGCGCTTGCTGAATCAAATCCTTTTGGGTGGCTCAGTTGGATTGATGACAGTGATGGCTGTACGATGTCAGACCGGATTTTGCTTAGATGGAGTTCCTTATTGACCCTCATGATTTGTGCCCCCACCATTTTTGCCCTAAAAACGGTTATCCACTATTTTAAAAATATAAATAAAATGGCAGTTGAAGCCGCTGTTGCTCCTGCCAACACCCTACTACACCAGAATCTTCATGGGGCGATGATACCCCTTGTAGAGGGTATCCCTATCCCCAATTTTCCCCATGATTCTGAGATGAAAAGCATGAAACTGAGGAGCATGCTTTTGGTGCGAGCTGTGCTTGCGTTAATGCAACAAAAACTCTCTTTGATCACAATTATCCTGAAACCTGCTGGTGCATCAAGTCATTCATTTGTGTGCCTGCTCTTATCACTTTTGCTGAGCGTCAGCTTGCTCAATAAGTTGAGTCAATGGATACCGCCAGCCTTATTAACAGAGAGAACCTCCAGCTCTATCTCCTTGTGCAACTTGCCACTAATGCCTTAAACCCTACGTTGTCTGCCATGGTCCACCAGCTAAAGCGGGAGCCAGACAAAAGTTTCCCCAAAGCTTCTTCACCTTCTGATATGGCTTCCTAGGCTGTTAGTGAGGTGCCATATTGGAATTTTTTTTATTTATGATAATCCCTTTGTTTGGACCATTTTGTAAATAAAGATGTGTGGATGCTCCCCTTTTGTGTCGGGCACAACTAGTGCTAAAAAGGGTGTGGTGTCAATGTACACATGATTCAATGATAGCATCAAATTTAGACTCTGGTTCACTATCTCCCACTTTGATCTTATGATTAATAAGCTGGTGCCTTATATGGGGTTAAGCAGAACTCCGTAGATCAAAAACATACCAATGGATGGGGAAAGCCAGCTTGGTAGGTTGCAGGACTAATATGTTGATTACTAAGGTCAGGTTTGAAATTCCATTTCAAGTTTATATCAGCATTATCTAGGGATGAACCTAGTATCATCCCCAAGGTGCTTATGTTAGTTTTATGATTTAATCTATTGTGATTTCTTTGAAAACCACTGCTGATTGACTTATCTAAATTGATTATCTTGACTTTAATTATTCTAATAATCTATGTTAAATGTGTTTAACTATGTTGTGCACCCCTGATGACTTTTTACTTAATCCAACACAATTTAAGTCTTGTTTGATTAAGTCAATTTAGCACATAAAAATGAGCATTGAGCATTTTCTTTCCACATGATCTCACTTTGAGCAAATTTTATAATAAAAAGTGTTTGATTTTCCACCATCTGGCCATGCCCATTTTCAAAAAATGTCTGTAGATTCACCGCCTTCTGCTCCAATGTGGGGTAGCGGTGCTCCACCACCTAGCGTTTTCTTCCCTGCAGGCAAACATGTATGCATGGGGTCAAATAGCCTGCCATCTTCTCCTGGCCATTTTGTCCCCCCACGGGACTTAGCGCACCACCTGGTGCACATTCACCCTTCTCGCCACCATCCTCTCACCCTCCCTCATTCCAATATCCAATTTTTCCTATGAGTCAACTAAGGGCGTTCATTCCCATATGCCAACAAGGCAATTATCAAAGTAACCACTGCTGCATTTGCACTGGCTGGCTTTATTGATTTTTGACCATTTAAGGGCTATTTTGATATTGGCTTCCAGATGTAGGAGGATACTGTAGCAGCAGCTTCTACTCCCTAGTTTATAAAAAACACTCCCATTCCCACCACCTGAACTCACCTTCCTTCAGACACCACATTAGTGGTGTCCTTTGCATCCCTCCCATCACACCTCCCACCCCAGATATGATATGATCAGTTGATGGGGCTTCTGGCTTATGGGACATAGCCCAACCTTGTCTTTGCCATTCCTTCTGGTTCAGAGCGCCTTGCTGTACCTCGCACCACCATCATATAATCTCATACCACCCTCCCTTAGACCAACGAATCCTCCCATGCTTGTATCACAGTGGTGCCTGAACATCTCTTTTTGGCCTGGGTGGATAATGGTTTCCAAATTTGTCCCCTCTGTTTGGACTCGACTATTTCAAAAATCCTGCCCCCAGCCACTTCCTCTGGTGTGGCCTCTGAGCCATATTTGGTGGATTCCAAATGGGGCATTTTGTTGCCCCCTTCCACTCAACGTTCTCATTTGATGGGCCAGAGTGGGAAATCAGTCTTCACCAAATCACCCACCCACATTATCCCACTCAAAACTCACCCATGCCAATCAGAGTCAGGCCTAGACCACCATTTGCACCCAAGCAGCCCATTTAACTCCTACCCACCCAAATTCTCCGTCCACTCTTCTTATAAACCAAGATCCATGGGACTTATTGGCCAAGCTTGACAAATCAGGTAATATTGTCACTGATGAGGAATCTGAAGAACCTCCCGGCCATCTTGACTGTGTTTGGGCCAAATTTTAAATTTTTTGATTTTGACAAATCCTATCCCCTAAAATTTTCACCCTAAACCCAATGCCATCCCCTACCAAAGTGACCACCATCTCACCTTAGCAGCAGTCGCTTCACCCCATTGCCCAAACCTATGCAAAGCGGTGGCCCAATCTGTTTCTCAATACCACCAGGAGCTGAGCATAATAAATTCCCTCCTGATTTCCCCAAAGCAGCACAGGAGGAAATCACCAAATTGGCCCCTGAAACCAATAACGCGGTCATGCACATGGCACAATTAGCAGATTTTGATCCATCTGCATAAATTACCCAAAAAAGTCTCATCAAATTTTCCCAACTTCCTGAAGCCCGCACTCAAGCTTAATAACACTTAGTGGAATTTGCTGAAGCTGTCCACCAAGCTGATCTTGAGAATTGTAACCAAATTTTCGTCCATATCCACCCCACCATGCTGATGCCCCACACCCTGGCTCTCCACTTTTGTCTATTTCTACTTCAAAGATGTTGCTCAGCAATATATGTCTGTAGAAGAGCTTCTGACCCCTTCACCCTCTGCCATGACGGGTTAGGAGTATCCTGCTCCCCTCCTAATTGGAAATCTTGTTTTGATTTTTTTGGTTTTTGATTCATTCGTTCTTTCATTCAGTTCTTTTGCTCATTGATCATCAGTAATGTCCATCCCCTGGTCAGCGTACCTCAAATAAATTTAAATTCACGTTGAGGCAATGGACACCGTTAGCCTTATTAACAAAGAGAACCTCAGCTCTACCTCCTTATGAAACATTCTGCTAATGCCCCAACCCTTATGTTGTCCACCATGGTCCACCAGCTAAAGCGGGAGCCAGACAAAAGTTTCCCCAAAGCTTCTTCACCTTCTGATATGGCTTCCTAAGCTGTTAGCTGAGGTTTCAAATTGAGAATTTTTTATTTATGATAATCCCTTTGTTTGGACCATTTGTAAAATAAAGATGTGTGGATGCTCCCCTTTTGGGTTGGGCACCACTAGTGCTAAAAAGGGTATGGCGTCAAAGTACACATGAACAATGATAACATTAACTTTAGACTCTGGGAAAAGCTTTTCTTTCTCATAACAATCACTTTAGTTACTATGATTTGATTTGAACAGCAACTTTAGATAATCACACACAAGAAAGATGGGTGACTCTATCAATAAAAAAATACAATATGGGTGAGCATCACAGCGAGCGGCGCACTTAACGGTGCAACTAAGGGCAAGAAACGCCCTGGAGGGGGACCAGGAACCCAATCTGCAAAGAAATCGCAAACTCAGACACCATCTGGGTTTATGGTATTCACTGTAAAGCATGCACAATATATGTATATTCAGTTCAACCAACCCTTATCAAAGGTGGAACATTGGATCAGACTCTTCCTTGGGGATGAGTCACTGACCCTGTGGGAGAAAACATGTGAGGCAAAGCCCTCACTTTTCCCTCACGCAGTGTACATAACCACCAACAACATGGGCCACAGCTGGATTGATATTGGTTTTGAAACAGCCGATGAAGCTGATGCCGCAGCAAAAGTCTGTGTGGAAATTGCCCTCCCTGAGGGCAAAAAAGTTGTGTGCACTGCGTGCACCAGATGGAACAAAGCGAAAACTTTGTTCATCTCTTTCAATTTGCTCCCCACCAACCTTCCTTGTAAGGTAATTGAGGAGGAGCTCCACAAAGGTCTTGTGGCCTACAGAGAAATTATGCAACTCAAATTACAGCAATTTCGCCTGATGCCCAACCTGTGCACAGGCAAAGCTATCGCTGTAATCAGCCCCTTCCCAGAAGTGGAAGAGGACTTATCCAGAATTCTCCGCACAGCAGAATTTCACTTTGCAGATGGGGGCCAGTCAGCCACATTCCGAGTTACACCAGAGCGCGCACCGCCCATTTGCAACTGCTGTGGCTCATTGGGCCACAAGGAATATGCATGCCCGGTAAAAGAGGGCTTAATGGAAAACGATTATTGTGAGGAAGCAATGGATGAAGATAACAGAAACTTCGCCAAAATGACTGATGGTCACCACCCATTCCGCTGGGGTGAAGATGGACTATACTCCATTGTGGACCCAATTACAAGCAAACAACATAAAGCAGCACAAAAAGCCTACAAGCAAGCAGCGGCTGAAGTGGCGGCACACGCAGAGTCCGCCATTAACCCCAGACAAATTTTGGAGGATATTTTGGATATTCACCAAACCAACCAATCAGAACAATATGCCCAGGTCGAAAATTTTCATAGTAACCTGAATGAGTCACAAAGTGACATCAGTCATGCACATATTGAGGAACACAACAACCGCAATTTGGGTGAAAATGCGGTGCACAATTCACCAAAGTTGAACCTCAAAAATACAAAATCCAATCAACAATCTGCATCAAATCAACACAAGACCTGTGCAGGAAAAGTTGATGCAAATGCAAAAAAACCACAATTCCATTGAATCATTGGGTCAGATCAAAGGAACCAACAATGGCAGTGAAAGAATTGGAGTACAGATGCGGAGCATGGCCAAAATGAGCCATGGTGGGATAGGGCCAGAGGGCCCTCCCAACCGCTCCTGAGGCGCCACGGGCACCTCAGTGTTAATAGGGACGCTAAACATCGCAGGAGCCAGGGCTCATACGTCCCAAGCCAAAAAGCTGGCATTCCTGCGAAAACCCCTTGTAGACATCTTGGCCATCCAAGAAACCCACTGCCTACAAGGGAAGAAGAATCCTGGTCAACCAGGGTCGCACCATCACAATCAGTATGGACGTCTCACTGTGGGGTGATCGTCCAAAACAACAAAAAAATTTAAAATTACAAATTCGTCGTCACACTTGCATGGTTGAGTCTTGGTAGCAACAATTATGTGCCAAGAGGAAATAATTTTGATAGCATGTGTCTATGCACCGTGCACTGCAACCAAGAGAAAACAATTTTTGAAAACTTTCCTACTCTCACCCTCCCACCAGATACCATTATGTTAGGCGATTTCAACTGCTGGGATAACCCCAATACGGATCAATGGCCTAATCCCAGAGGATACCCACCTGAACACATTGATTCCGCACAATGAAGGCATCTCTTGGCTTACAGGATGCTCTTCCCCCCAATTCACCACTCCTTCCCCACATGACGTGGCCCAACATATGCGAGGGAGCGCTCATATTGATGAGTCACATTGACCACATCCTCATCCCACAATCCCACCGCTCAAGAATCTTTAAATTTATAACAAAAAAGATCAATTTTTCTGACCACTGATTAGTTATGGTGCAGTTAGTGCCAACCTAATCCCACACACAGGTGTCGCCTTGGAGAAAGCTTCACCCAAAAAATATAAAATTGCCTGAAATATCTGACTGGGTTGAAAACAAGGCTACAAACCCAGAATTCACAACCCCATTCACTTTAGATCCCATTGGAACATGGGAAAATTTCAAAAAGGATTTAATCAACAAAACCTGACATATTGCATCACGCAAGTACACCTTGGACACAGCCACAATCAAGCGTACCTTGGTGGAACTAGACCACCTGGAAATAAATACTCTGAGATATGGCTATAGCCCTAACTGGAGATGCAAATGGGCAGAAATTTCTGCCCAACTTAACAACCTCATCTTTGAACACCAACACAGAATCAAAATATCGAACAAAGGTAAGTTCATAAAGGAAGGTGAAACCTGTTTGACATACTTTTTCCGCCAATTCCACTCCTGCGGAAACCAGCCTGCATGCACACAGGTCTGCAAGACCATCGGCACCATGGCAACTGACCCTGAGGAGGTCAAGGCGGAAGTACGCCGCTACTACATCAATTTATATCGTGAAACACCAACAGATTCAAAAAAATTAAAGAATTTATACAAACTGCTGAGATACAAAGTACACCACTGAATTACAATATACTATCCCTTATTACACGGAGTAGCTTTGGGAGACAATTCGCGGTGCACACACGTAGGAAATGCCCAGGGCCTGATGGGATACCACAAATTTTACAAAAAATATTTTCAACAAATTGCCCCCTCTATTGGCGTCTATGAACCAGAGCTTGTTGGAAACACGCCTATTACCAGGAGGCCATGAATCTTACGTTATACCCTCGTATAAAAAGGGTGACAAGTTGGACCTGGCCAACTGGCGCCCAATGCACTCTCCAACACTGACACAAAAATTCTAACAAAAATTTTAGCAGCTAGATTAGGCGCAATTGAATCTGACGTCCTATCACCCAACCAGTTTGGGTTTATACCAGGGCGTTCAATCTGGAACAACATACACTCTGTTGCAAACATTTGCCAATCCAAAGCAACTGGTGCCTGGTCTTCTTGGATCAGGAAAAGGCATATGACCGTGTTAGCTGGCCATGCCTAAAAGAATGTCTACATGCCTTCAATCTCCCACCAAGATTCATAAAATGGGCGATGCTCCTAACAGAATCTGCAACCATGGCTGTATGCGGCTCTGGATTCCTAACAAACAAGGTTAAACCACACAGAGGGCTCAAACAAGGGGATCCCCTCAGCCCACTGCTATACAATTTCAGCTTTGACCCGCTCCTCCGAGTAACTGACTCACATCTCATGGGGATAACCGCACAAGGACAACCAACAGTCAAGATACTGGCCTTTGCGGATGACTGCGTAGCAGGTATAGCAAACAATGAAGATGCCCAACAGCTGGAACGTACTCTAGAGGAATACTCCAAGGTGAGCAATGCATCGCTTAACAAAATGAAGACAGAAATCATCCTCTTGGGCAAATACAAAAACAATTGGGCCACAACATCAGAACCTCATACCAACACATGAAGAAAAAACCCAATCATTTACCCTTTGCAACACCTCTCATCACCACTCCTTCTGAAACCTTGGAATCTGGCTAGAATCAGGGGGATATGCTAATGAAAAAATGGAAAGCAACCTGTTACAGCGGGTATCCAAACGCGTTGCCTCCCTCAAGGGAAGAACCCCCAGGACTAACAGGACGAGTTACAGTTGCTAACTCGCTCATCCTCCCAATACTGTGGTACCAGGCCCATGCGATCGCCTTCTTACCTACCTTTATAACCTCAATCCGCGCGCTTATTCAGGGCTGGCTGTGGCCTGGCTCTCACCCTCCTATACGAATGGAAACACTATTTGGCCCATGCTCAAGCGGAGGCATTGGACTAATAGATCTTGAGAGCCACGCCAATCACATCCTAGGTACCTGGATAAAGGAAATCCTTGCTCGAGACCTCCTGCAATAACATTGGTCTAGAGAAGCAAGGTCTAACTTTGCACAAGCGCTCAAATTAACCAACCCACATAATCCACCAAGACTACTTCCATACCTTGCCAAGCACCCTACTGCAACAGGTCCACATGGAACCTCCCCTCATTTCAAACATATCCTCTGAATTATTTGCTGTATGGGATGGACCATAGAGAACATGGGTACTATACAGGGAAGGGGACGACCCAGCCCCAATTCAAATTAAGTAACCCAGAAAATTACCCCCAGAGAGACATGCTCGCAGCAACCCCAAACATAGCTAGGATAGAATACCTAGATATGTTGGACATTCCCTATTATTTAACCACACAGAAGGCAATGTGGAAAATGACTCACCACCCACTCCTACAGCCAAGGATAAGAGCAAACGCCTGGCGCTGTCTGAGAAGGACATATAGGATGGCGGACTGTTCCAACTCCCTCCACAAAATATGTGCAGTATGTGGAGGGGAGGGATCCCTACATTACCGCCTAGAAACATGCCCCCCAACCAAAGCTATATGGCAGGAAGTTGCACGCCTGCTTAAGATCCAAAACGAACAGGAATTCTCAATATCAATAAGCATCTTTGCGCTCCAGATTGAGTCACCAATCCCATCTACCCTCCATTCCCTAATAATACCCATTGCAATGTGGACAATCCACACAATTGCATTAGATGCGTTCAAGGGCACGGTCCCAACCATTCATGGGGTTATTAACAGATTCCATGTTCACTTACTGGAGCACTTCCAAGTCTGGCTCTATGGATATATGAGACCAAGGCAAAAAGCGCTCATAGAATCATGGTTCCCACTCTGGTTCCTCCACACAGACCCTTTCCTTCACACCTGTTCCATAGCAGGGGAAACCTTCTCAGAATAGTGCACCAACATCCCATACCTGGCAGTCCCGCTGGCAACAGGGGTAACTTGAGTACCCTGGGGTGCCTAATTTCATGTTTGTCAGTTATTTCCTTAGTTTTACGTATATTTGGTAATGTCCATCCTGGTCGACTTACCTCAGTTAAATAAAAATTTACAGTTTAGCATCTAAACATGTCAAGACTCAACGTGAGGGAGGTACAAAATTCAGATTAGGCTACAAATTGCCAAATTAGGGAATATGGGGTTTGGGCCTATTGTAGCTCTTGAAATTTACCTCTCTTTAACAGGCTGGCTTATGGATGGTCATTAATGGGTAGAATAAACCTGTAAGGCAAGGATTTGATTATTTCATCCAATCACCTGGAAGAAAAATATAGCACCTTGTGGGACCCCTATAAGACTATGAAAGGGGGTGGCCTCCGCTTAGGTGTTTGTAGTAAACTAGAGGTTGGAAGGGGAGAAACTGTGGACTGACCCCCTGATTTCGCCACATGCTTGGCGCAACCCAATGAGGGAGAATCGAGGTATTATGACGAAGAGGGTAAGTAGAATAATTACCCCAAGTTGAGAGGTTCTACCAAGAATTAGCCAGGGTCTTTTGGCTGATATTATCCTCATCGACCTCCAAAACACTTTGCTAATAAATCATACTTTTAATTGTCTGACAGTGAGCATCAAATTTTGAATTTAGTTAAGAGGCGTCATAACTCAATGGCACAGGTTATAATACACAGATTAGAAATGCACTGTTTTAGGACAGTAACTTTAAAAACCACGCAAAGTCGCAATAATTAATAATATGGAATATTTATTATCAAGTAAGGAGTTCACTGTAGTATCTTATTATTTCCAGTGGCGCTTGGGCTAGCTTCCAATTAATTGTGACAGTTGACGTTTAACTTCGTCCAAATTAAAAAGGTCCCCTTGCCATTCACATGAGTCTTCAGATAAGCTTGTTCTATCCTCTTTCTCATTAATTCATTTAATTTTACCAAGCAGCGCATTAAAAATGGGCCAACTAAAATGATGATATTAAAATTGGGCCAAAGAGGCGAGAATTAAGGCTCAGAGTATTTTCTCTAAAAGAGGCATTCCTCCTTACATAGTCCAATTATTGTTGATTAGCCTTAGTAATTATAAAGTTTTATTACTGCTGGGTCTACGCTGGTACCAGGGCGGCATAAAATGAATACTCTGAATAATTAAGAGGTGATAATATTTTTGAGACCACAGCGCCAATGGCCAACAAGTGTGTAAGGGAACAAGAGATGTGCTAGTGAGGTATTAGGGATTCTCCAAATATTAGCTAATATGCTAGGCCACTACATATAAAAGCTAAGGCTGTGGGGCATAGTAACTATATTGATATAATCTGCTATCAAGGTATTATTTAAAATATGACATTAATATTATAAATAACATACTAATTGTTAGTCAAAACAATTACAACACTTCTCATATGGAAGGTGTGTGTTTTTACAAATAAACAGACAAGATGTTGGCAAGTGAGAAAAAATAGGGACAGATTGATGGAAATATCCCATCATCCTTAAGCACCCATATCTCCTTGAGATTCTTAGGTTCAAACATCTTGGATGTTCTTCAGCCTTATTGTACAAGGTTGATTTCTTTCTGCAATATGGCGTGTCTTTAGAGTATCAATTTTCTATTGGAATAAAGTACACTTTGAAGTCTTTAGTTTAATTTTATTCTCTCAGATTCATTGGAAAACTGGTTTGATGTGGTCCAGATAAACGGTAAAGGCTTATTAGGACACTACCATTTCATCTATGTATACAATTATGCAGCTTGGTTTTATATCTTAGATGATATAATCCATTCCCCATTAAAATTAGGCGTGCGCATTACATAATCACTGAGTCAAATAGGTTAAATTAATCCTTCTGTGCATATTAACACGCATTTTTCTTGACCTCATGGCGATAAACCCATCTGTTAATAACCACTGGTGAGGTCCATTACATAAGATATTTGAGCCAGTTATTTGGGCCAGAGCATCAAAATCTATGTGATGGGATAGCTGTCCTTCTTTGTGAGGCTGTTTAACTTTTTATAATCCATCACTATTCTGTGACTATAACTCTTATTCTTTATGAGTTACAGTGGGGACATAATGGACTCTGCGAGGGCACAAGTTGACTGATATCCAATAGATGTTCAGCTCAGTCTTCATACAATGCTCCTCTTCTTTCAACTTCCTATATAGATTTGATTGTATTGGGGTTGAGTCTCCTACACTAATACTATGTATCCAGATCTTCATGTGACCATAGTCAACATCTAAGGTGAAAAAACATCCCAATATCTTCAGTTAATTGATGCACCTTCTCAAGTTTCTCCCAATCTAACTTCTTATATTTGGAATTAAGTTATGGCTCAAAGTAAAATATAAATAATGTATGCCCAAATCAAGTTAAGTTCCAATAAAATGTCCTTTGTCTTTTTAAAAATTAGGATTAATTGTCTTTTTCCTATCTCCTAGTGTTTCTTGACTATTTTTCATAATTTTATAAGTTTCAAGTAGTAACTCAAATGGCCACTCGTATGCTGGGTCAAGTACACCTGGTTATAATCTAAGTTCAAATCTGTTGACTCCATCAAGCTTGTGATGTGTAATAAAGATTGGGGTATCTTTAGAAATTTATGTTGGTAGTCACCACTCTTTGTTCTCCTGGCTTTATTTTTACTTCGTTGATAGCATAGAATGGTATGTCATCTGCTTCCTACTAAGTCAGAAAGCTTTTTGTATTTTTCCCAGAAGTAGATTATTGTAAAGGCAAATAAGAAACAGGGTAATCAACCAGACAAGATTATTCCTTCATTATATAATCTTTAAAATCCAGCATGAGGGGAACCTCATAATTAGAAAGTGATAGATTAATTTCCTTTAAGTTATTAACTCCTTTATATAAACATAAATTGTGTCCCAATAAGTATGTCATACTGTCTGTTGTCCAGAGCAGTTGTAGTGCTAAAAAAACTAGCTTTTTTATTAAAATTTATCAGAGAAGAGTAAGCACCTATTGCTTTGGTCTTGTTTAAACCTGCAGTGCTATACTCCTGATTGCACTCAAGATCTGGGGCGAGTTAATCTTATTTGTGCGTTGGGAAGAAGTGATGTTACTTAGCAGTTCCATATTCAAGATAATCCTTACTTGGACCTTATGAATCACCACACCTACTTTTTTATGATTTCTCCAAATTTTGGCGATAAGGCTAAGCCTTCTTTAAGTTTGAAACGTTGCATTGAGCTTTCTTGCTGTCTCAGGATATTCTTTCTTAACTTCTTTAGACTGTACACTCAAGCTGGGTAGTTTCAATAGTGAAAGGTACTTATCAGCATCACTGTCCATATCAGCTACTCTTGGACATCCTATGAATTAAAAGAGGTAGGTGTCCGCCAGAACTTGGGTGCTGTCATTATTTTTGGTAGAAAAGTGATTAGATGATAACCTCAGAAGTTGTAATTAATTGTGATGCCCTATATCTTAGTAACCCCCTTCAGAGTCGCCACTAGCATAGTTCTCAATGCATGTGAGGTGCACTATAGGAAATGTTTCAGTTTCAGGTACTTTGATCTGGTCAATATAAGAGGTACCTAACCCTAAACTGACCACCCTTTTCCATGCTCAGCAAGATCAGGGTTCTTCTTATAGCACTTATCTTTGTTTTGGTTATTCTTTTTTGCGTCAGCTGAACTTTAACTTCTCCACCTTCTTAGGCTTTGTTTCCCTTACGGTATACACTCTGAGGTTTGTGGGGCCTTCCTGGTGTTTTCTAGCTTGTGTATATCAAATACATTGAACAGAGCTTTCTTGATATCAAGGACAGAGTTAGAGTTTAGTTTAACTGATGTGACATTCATGGATATGCTGCAATCACTATGTAAACCAGTAACAACGGCAGCTACAGCATCGTCCAATGTAATAATTTTCAAGGGCAACATCATTTTAGTTTTAGTAATATAAATGATCCAAAAATTTGGACAGGGTTTCAGTTTGGCGTAGCGCAACTTTCATGAAATCATGTTTAATTTATAATCAGGATTTGCTGAGAACCAAATGCTTTGATAATCACTTGCTTCACTTCAAAGTTTCAGAATGTTTATGTGGGGTAGCATAAACTCTTGAGCCATATGTCTTAAACAAGACAAGATTTGCTTAACATTTTAATGATCAGTTGCAACTTCCATTTCACCTTCATAGATGTAGAGGAAAGATGCAATACTCCCTTCTCCAGGCGTAAACTTGACTTTGAAGGTAGGTTTGAAGACCATCTAGTACTTGGGACCATCTAGTACTAAAAAAAAAGACCATCTAGTACTAAAAAAGGTAGGTTTGAAGATAGTGACTTCTAATCCTGTGAAAACATGTAATCCAGGAGCTTCTGATTCAGTATTTATTGCACATGTATCACTCTGCTCAACTTGTTGAGTGAGGTGGGAAATTTGATCCTGTAAAGGGCTATGATGTTGCTGCATTTTGTCAAGTGTAAATCTTAGCATGACTCTCACAAAATGATACATCTTTTGACAATAACGTTTTCATTATTTAGGTTTTAATTAAAATGTCAAGAGCAGAAAATTTGTTGATCAGTAGTTTGTTGAGTATGTAAGAGCTTATTCTCTTCTTTTAATACTTCAATGCGCCAATTTAAGTGCTCCTTCATTTCTTAAAATTTAGTGCTTTGAAAAGGCTTATATATATTGGCTTTAACACTTCCATGAGAGTGTTCCAGCGTTTCTCAGCTTCAATGAGTAACAGTAAATATGGTTTATGTCTTTGTGACCAGGTATTTAATCTATATATAGCTATAAAATTTATTGAGTCACTTGGAAATTGATTGAGTAGCCAACTGAGTTGCGAGAATACCAGATCCTTCTAAATATAGACTACTCTAGTAATAAGGTTCTGAGCTACTAAATGAGCCTCTAAGATTTTGTGGGCTTTGAGCTCGTCATTTTATTTTAATGCATGATAAAGTTGGGGCTTGAGGAGGTGTTATAATTTTGGCAAAATCGTTGAGATATGCCAAAGGGTTTTTGTGCGGGATCAAGCCCACTGAGCAATAAAATGGATGATATGGAGATTGTCAGTCCTTCACACACATGTAAAATAATATACAATATAATAAATAGGAGCTATTGCTCAGACAACCCTTCTTTATTAATCTTTTTTATATTAAGTTGACGCTCCCTGCACCTCTCTCTCTTTCTTAATAAACAACCTCCCCTTTTCCATCTACTTGTTGTGCTGATATTTTAGTGACTTCAGTTGATACTGACCATTTTTTAAATGACTTTGAAAAAGGAGAAGGTTCTCAATTCGACCTGTATGTATGTTTTTTTCTTTTTTTTCTATGTTTGTTCGCGCAAAACTCTGAAAATACTGGACCAATTCTGATGATCATCTTCAAAAGTAGAGGATGCTCCAACTTAGGTCCCGTTTTACTTTTGTAAATATTGGTCAAGTATCTGCCATTAATTTAGTAAATAAATGAATGGGCTTGGAAGCAATAGATTTCAAGTGTGAGTATGTTCATTGCTGGATAAACTTTATTCTAGCTGTGGGATCCACCAACAGATGCCACAAATAATTTATCAAAGTGAGAAACTTACTTTTTTAAATAAAAGTAATAAATAATGCTTTGTTAAAGTTTTTTGTTTTCTATTGTTTAAGCGGGGCCAGCCAAAAAAGGTCCTTTTTCAATACTAGTATTTCCTATTTAAACTAGTTTCAATCCTGGGACCATGGGTATTCAGGGCTAAAGTATTATAAAGCTGAGTCATCCAAATTAGGAAATATAGGCTTTTGGCCTATCAGAAGGAAGATAAATATTTTGAGGAAAAACCAAACTGTGTGGTAATGATTTGATAAATTGTATCCAATCACCAGCGAGTAAAATCTTCTCACCTTAGAGGTGGTCAGACTCATGTGGTGATGATTTGTTAATTTGCACCCAATCATTTATGAGTAAAATCTTTTCACCTCGGAGGTGATCAGACCCATTTGGTAACAAACACCTCAAATTTGGCTGAGAAGTCAGAGCAATCCTATTATCAGTTCTTACCTTATTAAGCCAATTTTGGTTATAAATCATATTTTCCTGATAGATAGGGTTCCACCAAGAATCCGCCAAGGTCTTTTTGCCGTTGGTACTCATATCATTGATAACCACATAATTATTCAAAGATCAGGCAGGTGATGGGCCAATTGTGGTAACAAATTTGGGGGCATTCTTACCTCCAACATTCTTTTTTTTTTTAAAGTTGAGAAGGACAATGTCTGACATTGCCCCCCTCAAGGATGTTGGGAGGAGTGTAGGGTCGTAGGAAGCGGCCATGTACCCAGTTTATGATAATATCTAGAGCCAAAGTCTTTATAGAATACTCATTTCCTCTATTATATATGATGGTAAATGGCCCCTCCCAGATTGATCCAAGTTTGCCACTGTGTGGAGTTATGCGATTATGGTAATATAAAACCCTATCCAACACCTGGAAAGAAGGTAGAGGAGCTCGGAGTTCATTGGCAGCTTGGCCTTCTTTAGTAACCGTTTTAGCTAGGTTGGTCATAGCCTCTGATTGAAGCTGAATAATGTGGTTAGCTAACCTTCGCATGGCTTTCTCAGGTTCCTCTCCTCTAGAGAAGACATCCTTATCTAGAAGAGCAGGTATGCCCAGTTCCCTGCCATACAAAACTCAGAAAGGGGATATTTTCAAAATCTGATGATAGCTAATTTGATAAGCCATAAGAGCGCTTGGGAGATAATGATCCCAATGAAGGGAATCAGACGAAGCCATTTTCTGTAAAATAGAAACCAGAGTACCATTTGCTCGCTCCACTGTACCATTGGTGGATGGGTTATATGGAGTTGAGAACAGTTGCTAGGCTCCCATGGAAGTAGCCAAGATTTTAACTACTCTGGAGGTAAAATTTTCCTGTTATCACAGAGTAGTACTTGAGGGCACCCATGTCGAGTGAAAATATATTGATGAAGAAAGGTGGCAGTGGCCTTAGCAGTTTGGCTGGCAGCGCCACAGCTTCAACCCACTTCGTGAAGTGGTCAATGCCTACCAAAATATATCTGTTTCCACCTGTGGTTTGAGGAAGCGGCCCTACTACGTCCAAGCTTATGGTATGGAATGGTTGTTGTGGGGTAGTCAGCTGATATTGATATCTAGTTTTGAGCTGAGAATGCTTCTTACATGTACGGCAAGCATCCAAGACTTTGATGATGGTTTCCATGATTCCCTCCCAAAAATATTGATCCTTAATCCATTCGTAGTTTTTCTTTACTCCTCCATGGCCTAAAGTCAAATGAGCTTCCAAGATAACAGGTACACGTTCCGAGGGTCATAGGTAAGGCAACCACTTCGCCCCCCACTTGTTTATATAACTTCCCACTTTCTACTTTAGTGTTATGGGAGTGTCAGGACAACATCCTCTGTATAGGCTCATCCTCATCTTCCCAGTCATTCAGGGTCATTAAAAGATCATACAGCCACTCTGCTTCACTGTTATCTAAGTGGAGGATGGGCAGCTGAGTTAACCCATTAACATTCATGTGGCAGGTTCCAGCGCGGTGTTCGATCTTCATATTGTAATGTTGGAGCTTTAGAGCCCATCAAGCTAACCGCCCCGTAGGGTCCTTATGTTTTGCAACCATTTTAAAGATGCGTGGTCCATAATCACAGTGAAAGAGGTCCCATACAAGAAAGGGCAGTAATGCTTCACTGCTAGTAGAATGGCAAGACACTCCTTCTTGGTAACACTATAGTTGCGTTCTGCCTTTGACTGCATCTTACTAAAATATGAGACAGGATGATCTACCCCTTTTTCATCTAATTGGGCTAGGATGGCCCCAACGGCGTAGTCTGAAGCATCTGTAAACAAGATAAACGGTTTTCCATAATTGGGATGCCTTAGGATAGGCCGTTTTTGTAGCAGCAACTGCATTGTTTCATAGGCGGCCTTCTGTTCAGTGCCCCATTGAAAAAGGGATGTTTTTTAGTAAGCGAACGAGGGGCTCATTGAGTTGGGCAAACTTAGGGATGAACTGATGGTAATACCCCATCATCCCTAAAAACACCTGTATATCCCATAGGTTTTTGGGGGTGGCATTCTGGCAATCACTTCAACCTTATCTTAAATGGGTTGGATACCCCCTCAAGAAATGGTATGTCCAAGGAAGTTTAATTTCTTTTGGAAAAACGTACACTTTGAAGGCTTTAATTTGAAGTTGAGTGTCGTAAGCATTGGAATACCTCCTTCTAATGATCAAGGTGTTCATTAAAGGACTTCGAGAATACAGTAATGTCATCAAGGTAGACGATAATGCAGGTTAACTTGAAATCCTGCAAAATGTGATCCATCGCACGCTGGAAAGAGGCAGGTGCGTTGCACAACCCTTGAGGTAATCGCGTGGTTTGGAAAAGACCTTCACTGCATATCAACGTGCATTTCTCGATATTGAGGAGATAGATCCATTTGCCAATAACCACTGGCCAAGTCCATGGCAGAGAAAAAGTTTGAGCCTGAAAGCTGGGCCAGGGTATCGTCAATGCGTGGGATAGGATAGCTATCCTTTTTTGTAAAATTGTTTAACCTGCAATAGTCCATAACTATCCAATGACCTCCATTTTTCTTCCTAATTAGCAAAAGGGGGGAGGACCAAGGGCTCTGCGAAGGAACTAATAACCCCACATCTAATAACTGCATGAGTTCCGTCCTCATTTGTTGTTCCTCCACCTTGACTTGCAATAAGGTTTTGACCTAATGGGATGGGCATCACCCACATCGATGGAATGGCACCAGCCCTTCATGTGGCCATAATCATTGTCCAACTTTGAGAATATATCACTATACTCATCTAGAAAAGTATGCACTTTCTCCAACTCATCTGAAGTCAACTCATCCAAAATATGGACGTTCAGCAAGGTACATACCAGGTTATCTGCGGGCAGGCTTAAATCTGCCATTGAGCCAATAGAGTGGATTTGTTCAACTTCCTCCACAGGGAGTAAAAACCCTCAGCCCACCTCCTGATGCTTTCTTACAAATTTATCCTTATCAGTGAGATTCCCCAACAATAGAGTAATAGGCCTCAGATAGGCTGGGTCTAAAACACCAGGCAATACCTATGGCTCAACAGGACTAATTCCATCAATGCTTAAGAGGTGTAATAAACAGTGGCAAGGGATTTTAAGAGTGATTTTCGTGTCTACCACCCATTGTTCACCAGGCTTAATCACCATTTCATCGACTGCATAAAATGGAATACCTTCAGTAGCATCCACAGAATCAGGCAATTTCTTTGTATTTCGCCCAGAGGTGGTATAGTGTAAAGGTAAAGCGGAAAGCAGGTACTCAACCATGCAAGAGTATTCCTTCTTGCTGGGTTCTTTATTGGCTAGAACTAAGGGGACTTCATAATTGAGCAATGACAAGAACCCCTGCTTCATATTGATAATACCTTCATATTCAATCATGAAATGAGTACCTATAAGCATATCATAAGTGTTGTTATCCAAAGCCACTGCAGGGGCTGATAGAATAAGCTTCCCAATACAAATGGGAAGGGACAAGTAAGCACCAAGTGTTCGGGTGTTGTTAGGTCCAGCGGTTCCAAAGTCTTGGTTATATTCTAAGTCAGGTGCAAGTTTGATATTTTTCATTAACTTGGAAGAGATTACGTTCACTGGGGAGCCTGTATCTAAGATAGCCATCACCCAAACTTTTTGGATAACCACTTCGACCTTTGTAAGTATCCCCCCAAAAGTGGGCGATAGTGCTAAGACCTCCTTAAGATGAAAAGTGGAGGTTAATTTGCATGCAGTCTCAGGGTAATTTTCCAGGATGGACTGCATGGTATGGCCATGTTGGAGAGGGCGAATAAGGTTAGACAACACCTCATCCGCATTGCTGGTATTATCAATAACAGCCAATTACCCTACAACTTATCAAAGATATGTCTTTTCAGGTATGATGGACTCATCTACTCCTTCAGCGTTTAGGCGATCAGGGACCTCCACTTCCACGGGAGCTCCCAATAAGTAGTACCTGACATCATCATAACCCCCCTCAGAGTCAGCCTCAGGGGTATTCTCAACCATGGGCAAGGTTGCAATTGAAGTGGGGGAGACAGCCATGAGAGGTGGGGTAATTAGCTTCACTTTAACTGGCATTTTCACAACCCCAGTAGCTCTGGAGGATATACCATTAGGATGCGCACCTATTGGCTGAGCTGAAGGGGAAACCACAGTAGGGATCTCCGCTTTGCATGAATGAGGGATGTCCGTTTTAAGTCGCACCAAAGAAGCAGGTTTGGCAGGGAGAATAGGCACAGGTGGCCTCACTTCCAACAGTTCAATAGACCGCAGCTCACCTAAAGGTATATGGGCGACGTCTAACAAAGCCTCTTTTATATCACGGAATGTTGTAAAGTGGCGTTTCATTGATATGATATGCCTGGCAAGAGAGGGTTGTGAAGCTAACCCTGTTAATATGGTGGTGATAGCATCATCCAGGGTAAGCAGGTTAGGCATAGCCAGCCTTTGAGCAGTAAGATAGAAACGCTCAGCAAAACTAATGATGGTCTCACCCTCATACATGGTAAGGCGCATAAAAGCCTGTTTTCCCCTGTATAAACTCTGCTTGGATCCAAATTCAGCCAAGAGGGCCTTCTTAACATCCGGCCAGGTGTGCTGAGGATCCAGGTGAGGAACGATCAACTCTTGGGCTTTGCAGCTTAAACAGGGAAGAATGTACTGAACTTTATGTTTATCAGTGGCACCATCCATCGCAGCTTCATAAACGTACAAAAAGGAGGCAATGCTCCCTTCACCTGGGGTGTATCTGTCCTTTATAGGTAATTTGAATGGCCGTTGCTCTAGCTTTTTGAGTCGGGAGAAAGAGCTGGCTAGTTGCTTCTCAAGAACAACTAATCGTGATTCAGTTGAAGAAGAAGCAGAAGAGCTGCTCACATTTACAGCCGCCATTGCTTTAATCTTTTATCAAAATATTCAGGGTGAACCTTGTAGTGAGCACCATATTATGGGATCCACTGACGGATGCCACAAATATTTTATCAAAGTGAGAAACTTACTTTTTTAAATAAAAGTAATAAATAACGCTTTGTTAAAATTTTTCATGTTTTTTATTGTTTAAGTGGGGCCAGCCAAAAAAGGTCCTTTTTTTGATACTAGTATTTCCTATTTAAACTAGTTTCAATACTGGGACCATGGGTATTTGGGGCTAAAGTATTATAAAGCTGAGTCATCCAAATTAGAAAATATAGGCTTTTGGCCTATCATATTGAAGATAAATATTTTGAGGCAAAATAACCTGTGTGGTAGTGATTTGTTAATTTGCACCCAATCATCAATGAGTAAAATCTTCTCACCTCAGAGGTGATCAGACCCATGTGGTAACGAACACCCTTAAATTTGGCTGAGAAGTTGGAGCAATCCTATTATCAGTTCTTAACTTATTAAGCCAAATTTGGTTATAAATCATATTTTCCCGATAGATAGGGTTTCTAAGAATCTGCCAAGGTCTTTTCGCTGTTGGTACTCATATCGTTGATAACCACTTTATTATTCAAAGATCAGACAGGTGATGAGCCAATCATGGTAACAGATTTGAGGGCATTCTTACCTCCAACATTCTTTTGTAAAAGTTGAGAAGGAGAATGTCTGACAGTGGCATTGGTAAAGTGATAGCTTCAAAGCACTTTTGATATGTCCTATGGCTATGGTATGTTCAAAATTCAGGCAGTATGAGATCATAGTGGGATGAGCTTAAATCATTATAGATGGCTATCATTTTCACATAATTTGACCAATAAACTCATCTAAGTTTAATAAAATGAGTATTGTAGATGGTGATCAGTAAATTTAGTATAATTTGACCAATAAAATCAACTAAATTTAATAAAATGAATTATTAGTAAATTTTTTTTAAGATAATATATATAAAAGATAAACAATGAGTTTTAATTTTATAGAGAAATAGTAAGGGGTCAAAAACAATATATAGAGATAGCAATATTTAATAAAAGTAAGAAAAAGAGACACTTTTAAATATGCACTAATTTTTTGAGGGGAAAAGAGCTGGGGTAAAATTTTTTTGGGAAAAATGAACCTTCTTGAAAATTTTTTAGAAAAAAGAACCTCCTTTAAAAGAAGCTCTAGAAAAGTATGAAATAATTGAGAAATTAAGCCTTCTCAATAAAACCCTTTTAGAAGTCAGCGCTATATTTTAACTGACTTATAATAGATATTTATTATATATGTATATATATTCAACACTGTATATTCCAAGTTAATTATAGTTTACACTTGGACCCAATCCAGACATAAATATAATTTTTATTTATAAGAAAATTCTATAATTCAGTTTAAAATATGGCGCAGACTTCAATAAGGGTTTTATTGAGTAGGCTTGATTTCTCAATTATTTCATACTTTTTAGATAAATTTTTAAGGGAGTTTCTTTTTTCCCAAAAAATTTTGCTTAGTAATTTGTTCCACCATATCTCATTTATTATATCAGAGGTTAATATGTATTATATTCACAATTGCCTTAATTTGGGACAATCCATTCATTATTCATCATATGTCACCAACTCATTATTTGTCATTTGTTGACAACACCCTATCACTAAAATTGAAGGTGATTCAATATATCTTTCCAACCCAATGTTGCATCATCCTAAAGCGCTCAAAAGGTCATAGCACATAGCATAATCAGTGTAATATACCCATTCCGCTGTAACAGCCTAGGGCTTATCATCCAGTCATATCAGAATCGTGACTTTACCCCCTAACTGGATGATAAGTCTCCTATTGTTTATATGCCTGAGGAACTTTGCATACACTCAATTGATGATCTATCTGCTTGCAGGGTCCTTGATTGTGTAGTCATTAACGCCCATCTTTTCAATTAACTTGAATGGACCAGTCCAGATGTTGGCCAACTTATGTTTCTGGCTAAATACATGTTGATCATGGAATTGAACCATGTCCCCATCTTAGAACTGGGCTAGCCCACTATGATGCACCTGATCAGCAGCCCTATTATTAATCTTCTTGGCTAAGCTGCATGAGTACACTTCAGTTTGCATCTTGATCAGCATGTCTTCTAGGTTATTCAAATAATGGTGGGGATTCATTCTGTCAATATTTTCTACACAAGCATAAAGCAGCGCCAGAAGAGCAGGGTGTCATCCATACAACAATAAAGGGGCTTTTCCTCATAGTGGAATGGTAGCTGATATTATAAGCAAAAATGGCGGTGGAAAGGAGTGATCTCCAATTATAAGGGCAATCTGTTACCAGCTTCAAAAGTATATTCACAAAGGTTCCATTAGCTCTCTCAACCCATACCATTGGACTCAGGGTGATATGGGGTTATCAGAACTCCGCGGATAGCCATCAATTCGTTAAGTTTGGGTAAAATGTGAGAGGTGAAGTTGGTTTATTGTCAGTAAGGATGAACTGAGGACAGCTGTGTTGCTGAATGATACATTCCATCACAAACTTAGCTACCACTACTTCCCCAGATTGTGTATTGCCCATGATTTGACCCACCTGGTCAAGTGGTCAATCGCCATCAGAATGTATTTAGACTGGTTAGCTCACGTTGGTAGAGGCCCAACGACATCCAGGGAAACCATATGTCAAGCAAAATGTGGTTTCACTAGTATGCAAGAAGTCTTCTGGATTAACAGCTTTTCCATTTGGCGCTGGTGGCAGCAGGAAATGGTTTCAAGCACATTAAATTACATAATTTCCCAGTAGTAACAAGGGCGCAACAATTCCAGGGTCTTGTATACTCCACCATGTCCAACTGCTTGGTGTGCGCTCATGATAATATCTGATTGGGTGCAAGCCTTGAAATATTCACCATAGTGCCCCATACACTTATACAACTCGCCGTTCTTCTGGAACGTATTGGCCATAATCCAAATAATACTCTGATGACTTGTGGTGGTTCAACGTCATACTTTCCGCAGAGCATTATCAAACATTATATTGCTCAGATATGCCATTTCCGCAATTGTAGGCAACCTTGATTACAATCTTCATTCTGACGTTTGGCTCCAGGATAGTGAAGCTTCTCAAAATCTTAAGCCTTCAGTTTGAGGGCCCATTGAGCATAGCGCCTTAACAGCTCCTTGAGGTTCTGCAACCTGTATGATAAAGCATGATCAATTACAACCTTGGACTTCACTCCATGCAGATATAATCTGAATTTCTTATACGCATATATCACCACTAAGAACTCCCACTCAGTCACAGTATACTTACTCTCATGGCAGTTCAGTCTCTGACTACAGTATGCAACTGGATGCTCCTCCTCACCATCTTTTTGATATAGAACCGCCCCAACGGCGGAAAGGGATGTATCCTTCTGGACAGTAAATTCTTTGACAAATCTGGGTAGTGGAGCACTGAAGCATTCATTAATGCCATCCACTGTATGTCAAAAGAGTGTTGACAGAATTCCATCCATTTGAACATGGCATCCTTTTTTTAATAGCTTGAATAGCTGTCCTCCAATACAACTAAAGTTAGGGATGAAGTGCCAGTAGTAGCTGATTGTCCCCCAAAAACTTTTATATCGCGCTTAGTGGTGGGTTCAGTCATCTTTTTGATAGCATCTACTTGGAGGGTTGAGGTTTTAGCCCTTTTGCATATACATCAAACTCAGGGTACTCCAGCTGGTCCCTGAAATAGTGGCATTTCTGGGGCTTGATCTTGATGTTGGCTTCAGCCAACTGGCGGAATACCTCCTCCAAATGGGTAAGATGCTCAGAAAAAGTGCGAGAGAATACATTGATGTTGTTAAGGTACACAAGAACGCATGACAGCTTCAGGTCGCCAAGAATGATATCCATGGCCCGTTGGGACAAAACTAGGGCTTTACGTAGCTCTTGAGGCATACAGGTTGGTTGAAAAAGCCCCTTGGAGGTGACTATGGTGCACTTCTCATGTTCCACTGCAGGCAACTCGATTTGACAGTAGCCTAATATCAAGTCCATCGCCAAGAAGTAACAGGCTCCGCCTAACATATCCAGCACCTCATCAATCTTGGTAAGGGTATGAGTCCTTCTTGGTGATGATGTCAAGCTTCCAGTAGTTGATCAAAACCCAGTTGGTGCCGTCCTTCTTTTTACAATAGGAATGGGCAAAGCCCATGGACTCTTTGATGGTTCAAGCATCCCTTGTTTGAGAAGCTTTTTATCTCCTTGGTTGCTAGTTCCTAAGCTTCTCGAGATTGGCAGATTGGTCTTAACCTGATGGGGGGATGATCCCCAGTGTCCAATCAATGGACCACCCTCCGAACACACCCTAAGTCATGATTGTCAGCAGCAAAAATCTCCTTATAATTTTTGAATAAAGATATTGCTTGATCCTGCTGATCTTCTGATAACCTGACTAATTTGTTGTGCAATACTACCGTCATTATGCCAGTATGCAATAATATCAGTAATCCAAATTCATCCAGCAACCCTAAACTCATGAACCAGGAGGATCTCTTTGACAGGGATCAAGTGTAAATATGCCACTATTTGATGTCAGCGGATTCACATTGGTTTGTGCTGCAAATTTTCTAACAAAACCTTGATCTCCACGTGTCCCAAAAGTATAATTCCTGTAGCCACATAAGGCTCAAGCACCAATTGCTGATAAGGACCAATGTCTTCTCCGTAGAGTCTGGTTGGCACTTCTACCTCTGATTTAGTGTTCACTATGACTTGGTGTCTGGAAAGAGTAGATATAAGAACAGCAGCGCGAAGAGGTAGCCCTTGATATTCGTAGATTTGCTAGGGAAAGGCTTGGGTCTTACTCTTCAGTCAATGGTAACAAACCAGGATCACCACATTACTGTATGCAAGGTCAATATATCCCATGTGCAACAGATCCTTAGGTACTCAGCTTAAGGTAAAATAAATTGTGATCTGCTGTCCCAAAATTTTGAAGGTCTCTGCCATCATATTAACAACAGCCCCAAAGTATTACATAAAAGCGATTCCAACTAACATGTCATAGTTATTATTCAGGAGCACTTTCACTGAGGCAACAATGACAATTAACCTGAACCACAAGGGTAGCGCTATGTACGCTCCTTCAGAGACCATGTTTTTCGCGCCTGCAGTCCCATAAACCATACAATGTTCCACATCAGGCTTTAGTGCCAACTTCGCCACCACCTTGTGGACACTATAATAACTGGGGCACCCATATCAATAATAGCGTGGACACAGGTTTTTGTTATGACAATGCCACAGTATGTACACTCAGAGTAATATGAATTCTGATTGTTTAAAACGTGGACATTTTAAATATCTCTTTTCCCCAGGAAGCTCATAAAACCCTTCCCAATTTTAGGGTACCCATTAACAATAGCGTCCACAGGGAGGGCAGCGCTCACCCCTTTTAAGAGAGGCGCATCAGCAGATGGATCTGGTTCATCTGTAGAAAGTTGGTCAAACATTTGACAGGCATAAGGAATTGGTTGCTCCTGGGAGCCTTCTTCCGCCATATCCTTGAATTGCGCTCAAGTTAGTACAATCACCCCTCTAATTGGCTGCTGATATAGGAATGCATCGTCATACCGAGGGACTTCTGCTGAATGTAAATGGGTCAATTCAGGTGATACGTTTTGGGTCAGAATAGCGGAGGTAGAGAGTCCTATCTCTACTCCACTCTGGCTTTTCCCTGATTGTAATGATCCTTTGGTAGATAATAAACCTGACAATTGGGGCATCCTCTTGCCAGGTGCCCAGAGCGACCACACTCGAAACAATTGACCCCATAGGACCAGCGTCCTTGATTGTTGTAAAATGGACCAAACCAAAAGTTGGAATGGGGTCAAGTGGTGTAACAGGGCCTGCCAATAGTTGAACTGCTGAGGACAACTAGGTTAGGAGCTAGGTGCAGAGTGATAAGAAGGCTGGGGGTTAATAAATGGATTCTGAACAGGGCGGGATAATTACCCCAAGTAAGAAAGGCCAGCAGCGGAGACTGTAAGTCTCCGCTCTATATTGGGTGGATGAAAGGCAGTGTATAGACAGCATAAAATTTAAACGATCTTAAGCAAGGAATGTCATCATCTAGATACAGGGCTATTTTTTGTAAAGATCCTGGTATGGCTTCATTGCAGAGGTCATTGCTATGCATACGTCAGATTCAGATAAAAATACTTTCCTTGTTTAGCACGTGAGCTTCCACCGTAAATTGATCAGCAATTTGATGATGGTCTCATTACACTGAAGCCTGATGGTCAAGAACTCTGCCTTCTACTGCAACATCTTCACAATTCCTCCGAACAACTGCAGCACAGTATCCTTCACTTCTTGATAAGTAATGTATCTGTTTGGTAGGTATAAAGTAATTTGATTGGCGCTTCCAACATCCAAGGTATATATTAACAATTTTGCTTTACACCAATATGAAGCTCATTCTACTGCAAACTATAATCACTTAAAGAAACCATGGATGTTCTTTTATAATCAAACAGAGGCATCTTATCAATACAAACCTCCTTCAGAAGCTCCTCCTTCCTTTGAAGCACAGCAAACAAGGCAAGCTTGAGTTCCACATATACAACTGGTGCAGCATGTTAGGGGATCCCTTGTCAGAGCAATCCTGGTGTGCCATGGCTGTTGACTGAAGAATTTTTATTGTTTTTATTTATCAATGGGTCCCCTGTAGTGAGCACCACTGTTATAGTTCCGCGGAATCATTTAGATATGCCAAAGGAATTTGTGCAGGGTCAAACCCATTAAGCAATTGAATGGATTATATAGATATTGTCAGTCCTTCACACATATGTAAAAAATATAATATAATATAATATAATATAATATAATATAATATAATATGTTATAATATAATATAATAAATAGGAGCTATTGCTTCAATGACACTTCTTTATTAGTTTTTAATAATTTCAGTGGATTCTCCTTGCTCCACTCTCTTTTTCTTACTAACAATTTCCTCTTTTCCATCTACTCATCTCAATGATATCTCAGTGGCTTCTGTTGATACCAACCATTTTGCTTAGTTATTTGTTCCTTCACATCTCATTGGCTCTGGCAGATGTTACTATGTATTAAATTCACAGATTAATTTAATTTGGGGCGATCCACTTAATATTCACATACACTGACAACTCATTATTTGCCATTTGTCAACATCACCCTATTGCCCAATTTAGAGGCGATTCAATATATTTTTCCAACCCAATATTGCCTCACCCTAAGGCGCTCAAATAATTTTAGCTCAAAGCATAAATGGCGGATTCTACCATTCCACCGTAACAGCTTAAGGCTTATCATCCAGTCTTATCAGAATTGCAACAAGGAGCTTAATCTATTCTTCCTAATTGAGAAGGCTGGTAGAAAAATGTGCCATTTTACCTTGGACTTCAGAATCTTGCCTTAAAAGCTCTTAAGAAAAATCTTTAAGTAATTTTTTAGTTCTTGCATTAGACTCCATGATATCATTTCTAAAAAGTTCCATAAATTTCTCTACATACTTGATTATTTTAAAATTGATATACCCTTTTGGTTTGGAGTTGAATGATACAGGAACAATACGCTTCTATTACTCAGCGTACATCGTTTATATTTTGAGATGCTAAAGTATATACCTGCTCACAAGTCACTCTCAATGCCTCTTGAGTAATGATTTGATGATAATGCTCCTCGTTATGGACCCCTAAAAATGCACAATATGGTAAAGTAAATGGTTTAAAAATCAAATAATATAGCATGATAGATTTGCACTAAAACTGTTTTTCTATGAAAGAGCTCTAGGTTTATATAAATTATGAGAGTCCTGTTCACATATGATGCCTTTTTGTGGCAGGATATTTCTCCTGGGTTTATGTTCCTTGAATTAAGTCTCAAACCCCTTCATTTATTCAGGCTAGACGTCAAGGTTCTGGGAACACCCTGAAACTTCTTTTACTTCTTTATATGAGACCAAGGAAGAACTTCCCATTTGGTCATCATATATGCCGTTTCTTTTGTGCACCCATAAGGCTACACTATTAATGTTATTATCTTCCAGAATGAGATAAATTAGATGCAGTTATCATTTAGCGATGGCTGTGCCCTTGTAATGAGCACTAGCCTGTAGGTCTTCCTTTTTCCATGGCCCAATGATGATTTACCCAAGAAGACCAACATCAATACTTGCTTTTAGTCTAGGTCTTTTACAAGTATTTTATTTAGGGTGCCTAGTCACGCTTAGCTCCCATTAACCAGAGTATTCTTTATATTGTAAGAGCGGGAAAAGGCACACCTTGAAGTCAAGTTACTTAAATGAGATATAGATAAAGAAGCGTAACTTTATTAGAAAATAGTTTTAGGGTTTTCATATATTACTTATAACAATATATTAAAATTTAAAATGGTTATCTTTTTTAAAGTTTTATTTTGAGGTGGGTTGACCTGGAGATGATACCATACCAATTAAGTTTTTAAAGAAATGGATAAGGAGGATAGAACCCAGAAAACCTCCACATGCGGCATATGATAGGCAGGAACTACATGGACCGCCTTTTCTATTCTCTATCTCAGTTTGGGGCATTAGTGCGAAACTCCAACACAGTCATAATCATCCCCTACCCAAAATTTATCTTCTGGGATTGAACTTGGGAGGGCAGTGTTAGTGGGCCCATATTCTACCACTGGGGTATCCTTCCCTTACCTCTAACAATATAATCCCCATAATTACATGAGTAATAACCTAATAGAGGGGGCTAGTAAATCAAGTCTATTCATTGGATACTGCTCCAGATTCATGAATGCCTTTGTAGCTTAGCTTTGGTAGAAGAAGAGATGTGCTGTGAATACCCATACCTGTCAATACTTGGTATCACATAAGTCAATCATTGGGCTGATTCTATATTCTTACCCTTTTGAGGTATAGAATAATTTACTGCTTTGTATGTCACCTGATGTACTGGTCACCTAACATTCAGATAATCATTTGCCTTTGCTAGTTAGAATTTTGCCTTGGGGTATTTTGGGATCAAGTCAGTTCAATGGAAATTTCCTAGTTTGAGTTGAGCCTTACTAACTATTAATTTTCCTACGATTTATCTGATTTATTTGAGGTACGCCAACCAGGGGATGGACAGTACTGATCACAACACTTAAAACGGCAAAACAAACTACTAACCAGGTGGGAAGCAGAAACTGCTTAACCCACCATGGCAGAGGGTGAGGAGGGGTTGGGGGGTTGGTTTTCAGAAAGACCCACCTCAATCAAGGGGTGTTGGTTACAGTACCGGATCAGAGTAGAGAGCCAGGGCGTTAGGGCATCTGCATAGTGGGGGCTGAGGTCAGCGTAGTAGGAGTTTTCCACTTCTGCATCAAGATAATGATGGGAAAGTGTTTCAACAAAAGCTGCGAGGAGAACTTCAGCTTCTTTGCGGGCTTCAGGAAGTTGGGTGAAAAGGGAGATACTGTGGCGGCTGATTTTGGCTGAGGGGTTGAATGAAGCAAGAGTTGCGACATTCATAACAGCGATTTCAGCATCATCAAATAGTTTTGAGATGTCACTGCAGGGAGATTCAGGGAAGTCGGGGGGAAGAAGATGGTGGGCAGGCCATGCTGGAGCTGAGCCACTGACTGGGCCACCGCGGTGCGTAGTTTTAAGCAATGAGGAGAGGCCACCGCAGCTAAGGCGAGCTGGTGGTCACTTTGGAAGGGGCTGTATTGGGTAGAGGAGCGAAATGGCGAGGGGTAGGGGCTTCATCGAAGTCAGGAAGGAAAAATTCTGCCCGACCATAATTTCCATGGCAGAGAGGTTGACCTGTATGCTTACTAATGAGGATATTACCTGATTCGTCAGTTTCAGCCAATAGATCCCATGGATTTTGGTTCACTGGAATAGTGGCGTTTAAATTTGAGTGGGTAGGATTGGGCGAATGGGCAGCTGCTTGGGTGCGAATGTTGGTCCAAGCATTGCTCTGATTGGCTGGCATAGATTTAGGTGGGAGAGTGAGGATGGAGGTTTTGGGTGGGGCTGATTTTCCATGTGGGCCCACTGAACGAGATTGGAGGGTGGGAGGGGGCAGCAAAGCGCCCCATACTGAACCTCCAGAGGGGGCTCAGAAGCTGCATCAGCGGATTTGGCCTTAGGGCACGCTCTTTTTGCATGGTCGAGGCCAAAGAAGAGGGAACAAATCTGCCTACCATTATCAACCTGAGCCCAAAAGAAATGATCAGGCGCTGCAGCCAAACTAGCGCGGGGTGGGATTTGTTGGGCTATGGTAGGGTGGTGTGGTATGATGGTGGCTGTTGCACGAGGAGCAGCAAGGCATTCTGCACCAGATGTAATGGCAAAGATGAGGTTGGGCTGAGTGCCATAAGCCATGAGCCCCGCGACCAACTGGTCATACAAAACCTGGGGTGGAAGGTGGGATGGGAGATTTGCAAAGGATACCACTAGCGTGGTGTCTGAAGGGAGGCGAGTACGGGTTGTGGGAATGGGGGTTTTATTATAAATTAGAGGAGTTTGTGCTGCCGCTTCAGCATCCTCCTCAGATTGGAACCCAACGTCAAAGTAGCCCTTAAAAGGGCGGAAGTCTATAAAGTTAGTTGGCGCAAAGGCTGTAGTGGCTAGGTCAATAATTGCCTTATTGGCATATGGGAACAAACGCCCATAGTCCACTCTGAGGCAATAGCGAATAGCAGAGCGAGGGAGGGCGAGAGGATGGGGGCGAGAAGGGTGGACGCGCGCCAGGTGGAGCGCTAAGTCCTGTGGGGGGACAAACAGTTGGAAGCAGTGGGCGGGCTGTTTGAACCTGTCCGAACGCGCTTGCCTGCAGGGCGGAAAATGCTAGGTGGGGGTGCACTGTTGCCCCACACTGGGGTGGCAGGCGGCAGAGCCAAGGACATCAAAGAATAGGTTTGGGCAGATGGCTGTGGATAAATAAACTTAAATTTAAAATCGCTCAAAAGTGACTTTGAGCGGTTAAAGAGAGTTTCCTAACTATTAATTTTCCTGTATAGTAAAAACGGGATTTTTTTAACTTCTTTATCTAGTCTAAGAATCTTTTCATTTCTTGTGGGGTTAGATTGGTCAATTTTCTTCCTAACTTCTCTAAAAATTTGGTATATAACATTTTCCTCTGAGCAACCTACAATTTGGTCTTCCAGTAAACTTTGAAAACCCTCTTTCATATGCCAGTATTGCCATAATTTATATGACACAGGAAGTTTACTAACATGTCAGTTTTATCAATGTTTGCCTCACTAAGGGGTATACCCTTAGCTTCTTCCATGATTCCCACTATTTGCTTTCAGCGACTTTTAATCTTAAGAAACCCCTATCCCTACCATTTTCACTATGTTACTGTGATAACAAGTCTCTCAGATGGGTATAAAACAGTTAGGGCAAAGAGCCCAAGCGCTTGCCATTAGCAAGATAGTAAGCTGGAGAAGAGCTTTTATGTCTGTTAGCTTAAGGTAAATTTATGTAGGAGTCCTAACAAGATGTTAAGTGCTATTCTGTTTACAGCATCTTAGAATGTCCGCCTGATAGGGCAAGAAAATGCCATAATGACCTTGTAAGACTCATACTATACTCCATAGAGTAGTTGTTGAATATCTCAAACAAATTGACTTTAATCAAAATAAATATATTTTAAGTTTTAAATAAAATATATTAAATACAAGAAAATGACTGTAGAACTTTTAGCATTTGTTAGTTGCTATTTAAAGGGTGGTTAGTTGAGTGGGTAAAACTGCTTCCACCCCTAGTGCAGGTTTTGAGTTCAAAACCTGTACTGGCTAGAAAACATTCTCAGTGTGGTATATTTGTCCCAAGGTTGACCCACCTCAAATAATTTAGGTGCAATTTATAATGTTTGGAGGTTTGGTTGACGTAGACTGTGCAGAGTTTTGGAACCTTCACATCATTTTTGAGGCTTCTGTGATTTCTCTAGTCCCTTCCAGACCCGTTCTAGAATGCTAATTGGGTACATAAGACGTTGTGGCAATTTTTACAAATTTTTAATTTAATTAATGAAAATATATTCTCTAGTTTTTAATGGTCAGGTTATCTCTAATATCTGATTTTATTTTATATTGGTTTTTAGTAAATTTAGATCATCTGATTTATGAACCTACAATTACATCAAGATTGTCCTTTTGAGTCTTAGCATTCCCACTGCGGGTACTAGGGCCATATGGCAGTCTGAAAACGCTGACCATCACATCACTTCATTATAGGAAAATCCAAATATATGAGAAAAACTTCTCTACCTTTTTGTGAGCAGTTGGTGCAATTGTCAGCTGTCATGAGGACTCATTAACTGGGTATACATCCCTGTTATTCGAATATAATTTTTACCTCTGGTTTTTTGGTATCCAAAATTTCCTTAAACTCATATTCACTTTTGCCTGAGTTATTGGATTGGACTGCTCCAGACTCTCCAGAATGGCCCTCCAAACTTCTTCAATTGAATAACATGTAGCACCAGGTTTACATAGGAGCCTTCAAGTAACTCCGTCTCATAGGCTATCTCAATAACCTGATGCAGTACTTTGTTGGGGCCTTTAGCAAAAGGCCTAAATTTCCTACAAGTGAAAGGGACTAAGTAGTTCTTGGCATTAATTAATATAAAGGCCACAAGCCTTGAAGTGGGAACCTGATAGTGGTGTGCATTGGCCTTCCTTTTTTTGGGTGTCCACTGCTTTGTCTAGATCTTCACTTAACATCTCCAAGTTGTCCCTTATTTAATCTACCAAGATGTTTGCCGCAGGGTTTAACTTTTGGATGACCATCCATCATCCTTGGGTGAAAAAAATGGCTAGCGTAAAAAGGCGTCGTTTCATTGGGCAAGTATGGGGTTTTGTTGTATGCATATTAAGAAAGTTTATTCAGTCATACCAGTACTCCTATTAAGTGGAGAGATAGCACCATAGGTATTATTCCAAGGTTTAGTTAACTCTCTCAATCTGATCATCAGATTAGGGATGTTTTCAGCTTGTTGGCTTTTACTCACTTAACTTAAGTGTCAAATTGCTTCTGAGGGGATCTGTCAAACACAGATTAAACACCAGGTGACCTTCTGAAGGGACATATATCCTCACTGAGTAAATCTTTTTTAATGCTACCTGATGTAGCATCAATTGCTGGTTGGAACTGCTCATTGCTCTGCTGGAGGTATTCTTTAGACAAGCATTAAATAGCTTCTATATGGCCTCTGGCACAAATCACAACGTAAATCTCAACCTGCCTCTCCCATGACGTTATCAGCAACCAAGGTATTCTTCCTCATGAATGTCCTATTTCCTATATCCCAGACTAGTTATTGACGATCTCTTCTGTTATTTAGATCCCATAATGGTTGCTGGAGATCCTCTTTACTTACCCAAATTAAAGTGGAAACAAAGGATAAACTTAAGATTATGTGGTATAAGGTCTTTTAATATAAAATAAGAATTATTATACTTCAGTCATTAATTCAAGGTATAAGATTATTGGAAATTGATAATAAAATGGGAATAGAGTATGGTGATATTATAAATTCTTTACAAACCCCTAGTCAGTCTCTTCTAGATATCTGCATTGGTGGAGGCATCTATATGCAAAAAGCTTGTATCCTTGATCTCCATCTCACAGTGGCATCCCTGAAACAAGATGCTCAGTGGCCCCTTGCTAAATATCCACATCTGGGTTTGGGCTGCAACACCACTTCAGGTTATTGCTTCATTACTAATTTAGAATATGCTGCTCAGGAAGAGATTTATATGATGGCGCTGCTCCAATGCGCCTCACTTAAGGGTTTCAACAAACCTTTATTATTGCTTGATTGCCTATTTAAGTGATATTCAGGAAGAAGGTTCAATCACTTCCATCAGGGTAAACTGATTTGAATAGATTTTTATCATTCCTTTGTCATTGGTCACCTGTGATTGATTTACTACATCATCAGTAAATTGTAAATTAATTTAACCTCTGAATATAGTAAAGGGGGGCAAAATTTCTAGGCTTTAATGGCAGCATTTTACCTTCATATAATAAATATACTCAGTTGGCAGGCATTAAAGAATTTTCATGTACGTCATCTTGACTAAATTGTCAGGGACTGGAATATCTTTAACTCAGTCTGGCATAGCAAATCGTGAACTTGCCATGCCTGAGCTAAAAGTCCAGTATAACAAGGGAAGGATGCGGATAAAAATATAATAGCTGTTAATAAAGGTCTGTTGGGCCCTAATATAGGTTGTAGAGCTTCAGCTAGACCAACCCCTATTAGGGCAAGGTACCAGTGACAGTGGGTAATTGTGAAATTAAGTAGGAAATATTTGGAATTTCAGAGTTATTTAATTGATATATTCTTATTTAATTTAATTTATTGCGAGGAAGGCCGACCATGGGATGGACACTTACATTTTTAACCCAAAAGAGACAAAACTTAGTAACAGGGAAGGCACCCCAGAGAAGCGATGCTATCTCTTGTTGCCAGCGGGAACGCCACTTATGGGGAGGGGGAGGGAACGTGTGAAGGGGCCGTAGCCACAATTGAACATGTGTGGAGGAAAGGGTCTGATTTGATGAATCAAACTGGGAACCAGGAGGAAACCAGCTGTCAGCGACGCGGTGGGAGGTATCCAAACATCCACACCTGAAAGTGGTCCACCAAATGAGACCAGAATCTGTGGACAGCTTCTGGGAGGGTGGGGGTGGAGCCTGCGATGGCATCCAAAACAATCGTGTGGATAGTCCACATGGCGATTGCAACCACCAGAGCACAGAGGGAGGGTGGAAGGGGTGAGGCCATTGATAAAGCAAACATATCTCATGACAGACTGAAGGGATGTGTTTGATCCTGTCCCAGAAGACGTTGAACTTCGCGCCATATCACTTTAGAGGTAGGACACTTCTCCAGGCGGTGGAACAGCGTTCCATACTGGCCACACATGATGCAGGATGAGTGTAAAGCATTAGAGCGCTCAGCTGTACGGTACACCCGCCTCAGGCAGCGCCATACATGGGAACAGATTTGAGACTGCAACAGAGGATGGTGTGCGTATTTCAAGATAGTTTTTTAGGTCTCAATGGAATAAGGGATGCCCATCATGTCCAGGTAGTCCACCCTGGACAGGACATGGGACCGTGTGGGGATCACGCCATCTTGGATGGGTAGCCCCTGTACCTCTTGTGTGAACTGAGGAGAGGGGCGGCCTCTCTGGGCTGTGTGTCTGCTAATACGAATTCTCCACTCTGTGCTCCGCATGGAGAGGAGGATTCGTTTGTAGTGGGTTTTAGTCTCGTGAGGACCTGTGGCCAATGGGTGTGAAGCCAGGTATTTCATCAGAGAGTGAGGGTTCAATGGATTGTTGAGGCCCAGGGCGCGGGAGAAGTTGGAGCAGGCCGCGCAGGACCAGTGTTGGGAGGGGAGCGTAGGGGCGGTGACGGCTGCAATCCAGGTGCCCAAGATCTTGACAGCATGGGCTTTGAAGTCAAGCAGGCCCATGCCACCATGATGATGCGGGCCAAACATGACCTCTAGCCGCACTGGTGGAAGGCGGCCTGACCAAAGCCTTCCTTGCAGCAAGGCATACAAGGATTTGAAGAAGCTTGGGGAGAAAGGGATGGCGTGGGCTCCGAACCAGACTTTGGAGAGGAGCATAGAGTTGGCTAAAACAACCCTGCCAGTAAGGGAAGTAGGGTGGGCTCTAAGGGAGGTGATGCGCTTCGTCACGTTGTCTAGAATATGACTCTCCATTACTGCTGATGCGTACCCACCTGCCTCCACCCACACGCCCAGATGGCGGACCAGCCCTATGGTAGGGCATGGCACGAAGGGGAGCACCAGTGGGGCGGTGTGGGGTGAGCAGGGAGGGCGAGCATATGTGCGAGCAGATGGGCCGGGCTGGGCACTGGTTGCTGGGGCCCAGCAGGTTTGATACTGACCAAGGAGGATGATTTCGGTTTTGGAAGCATTCAGTGCAGTGTTACTTACCCGGGAATACTCCTGGATGAGAGCTTCAAGTGCGCGCGGATCTTTATTATTAGACACCCCAACCACATAGTCATCTGCAAACGCCATCATCTTGACTGGGGCTTGGCCTGGCACATGGACCCCAGTGAGTTGGGCATTCACGTTTTGAAGTATTGGGTCAAGGCTGAAGTTGTATAAGAGTGGGCTAAGGGGGTCCCCTTGTCGCAAGCCCCTTTGAGGGCGGACTACTTCCATTAGGAAGCCAGGGCCACGTACTGCCATTTTTGCAGATTCCGTGAGCAGCATCACCCAGTTGATGAAGTGAGGGGATAAGCGGAATTGATGGAGGCAGGCCCTGAGGTATTCCCAGTTTACTCTATCATAGGCCTTCTGTTGGTCCAAGAATACAAGTGCCCCAGAGGCTGTGGACTGACATACATTAGCCACAGAGTGCACGTTCTCCCAAATTGACCTTCTGGGTATGAAACCGAATTGCTCTGGGGAGATGGTGGCAGATGCTACAATCCCTAAACGGTTAGCCATGATTTAGTTAAAATTTTTGTATCTGTGTTAGTTAAAGAAATGGGGCGCCAGTTGGATAGGTCTAGCTTATCCTCTTTCTTGAAGAGTGTGATGATGAAGGCTTCTTGCCCTCCTAGTAGAAGGCGCGTATCCAGAAGGCTCTGGTTAAGGGAGGCAAGCAGCAATGGGGATATATATTTGAAGTACTTTTGTAGAATTCATATGGAATGCCATCTGGGCCTGGGCATTTCTGGTTTGGTGCACTATGGATGGCTGTCTATAATTCGTTTGGAGTAATCAAATTCATTATTTCCAGGTATCAGGAAATGGTGCAGATGTGGGTTCAGTCGAGAAATTCCGCCACTTTGGCTGGCTGAATTGGATCAGATCAGTATAACTCGGAGTAATACTTTTGTGTTTCAATTGCCACTTTGGCTGGTGTATCCGCAATGAAATCATCCAATATTCGCACCTGTGTGCAGGCCACACTCTGGCGTGGTGCAAATTTTTTAAAAAATATGTGGTGCACTTGTCGCCTTTGTAATGCATTTGGCCCTGTACTGAACACAAACTTGATGTTTGTGTTGCCTTTTGAGCGCGTTGAGGTGGGCGGCTGCCTCCGCCCACTTCCAGCCCCATGCAGGCTGTATCCTGTGGCTGGGATGTTAGACTCCAGGTGTGCCAACTCTGCCAGAGCGCGAGATGACAGCTGATTTGGCTCGTGAGTATCAGGAAGAGAGGTGGTGAGAGTGGCAGATGGTATCCTCTTTGAAGACTGCTCATGTGGAGATGGGGTCCGCGCAAAATGGTGTAACAAACTCTTTTCCCAAAGTTGCTGATTCCACCCAAGTGGAAAATCCTGGCAATGCAAGTTTGGGAGGGCGGAGTTTGCACCAATGTGGGGCCTTAGCCACTGTGACAGGTAGGTGGTAGGTTATCAAGACCAGCTGGTGGTCAGAAAATTTGATTTTTGTTGTTTTGAAGTTGGAAATGTGGGGTTGGAATTTCGCTGGCGTAAGGATAAGGTCTATGCGGGTCATGGACCTTAATTGGCTGTTGTGGACATGGGGTCATGTCATTTTTTCAAGCAGTGGGGCTCACTGCGGCAGCGCATCCATTAACCCAAGGGTGGCCTTTAGAATGCGAAGTTCTATGTGACCCTGGGGGGCGTGGGAGGAGGAAGGCCAACGGTCCATTGTGTTTAGCTAACAGTTCATATCGCCGACTACAAAAGGGTCTGGGGGTAACGGAAGGGATCTGACTTATGAGAAAAATCCCCAACGTTCTCATACACAGGTTGGGGCATAGATGTTGATGATAGTGTGTGCCACATCAGCCCATGAGAAAGTGACAACGAGGACTCAGCCATTGAGGAAGGATTCCAATGATAAAAATTTGAAAAAATTGTTTTTCTGAACTAGCACCCCACATTGCTCTTACCAAAAGGATAGGGATGGGAGGAGCATGGTTTTACAAGCATCCTCGGAACCTCATGGACAGTAGAACTCCTGGATGGCCAGGATATCCTTAGGTAAATTTTTTTGTAAAAAACTCAGTTTCCTAGCCTGGGACGGCGAGGCCTTGAGTCCAGCGATATTCAACGTCCCTAAAGTGAAGGTTTCCCCCATCGCACCTTAGGTGCAAGGGGTGGGCACCTGGGCCCACTAGCCTCCTCTAGATCCCCACGGGCCTTCACAGTGGCATTGGTGTTTGCAGCAACGTTATCAGTAGTTTTGTTGATTTTAGCAAAAAGGTTCACGTCAGTATTTGCCTTTACTTTTTTGTTTCCCAACATTGGACAAATTTTTTGTGGTGCGGATGAGTTTGGTGCACCATTGAGTGGGTCAAAAATTTTTTTCAGGTAGGTTGGAGACCAAGTAAGTTTTGACCAGAGCTTGCTTGCAAAGATCGGGTGAAATTGAGTCACCCATCGGATACTCAGATCAGGTGGCCCAATTGGCATGGGCTTCCCAATTTGATTAGTTGATGGATTCCCAAGTTGCTTCCACTGTGAAGGTTTCAATGTCCTCCTGGCATTGGGAGTGTGGGATAGTGGAGGTGACTTTGGCCGCTTCCTTGGCGTTGGCCCTGCGGGCCTGCTTGGCCTTCTTCCACTCTTGCGGGGAAATAGGTTTTACCAGTAGGTAGCAGCCTTGTGCTCACCACGGGAAAGCCTCTTTGGTGCTTGCAGTTGGTTCATAGTGCGCCTCTCCGCTGGCCATGGCTGCTGAGGGGTGCTCTTGGAATGTGATGCCCTCCTTGGTGGGGCATGCATGTGCCTTATGGCTGAATGCATCACAGTGGGTGCAGATGGGGGCGCGCTGTCCACAGTTACCCAGAAAGGGTAGGTGGTATGCCCTTCGGTATTGATATATGTGGAGTGTGGATCTGGGTTAGGTCCTTCGCGATCTCCTCAGTTGGGGTTAGAGCTGCGATGGCTTTGCCGATGCACAGGTGTGGCATCAGCATAAAGCGTTGCATCTTGAAAGATTGTATTTTGCTGTAAACAGTGAGACCATCTTTCAGGTGTTGCTCCAAAATGGCACGTTTTACTGTAGTAGGCAAAAAGTCAAAAGTGAGGAAAATTTGGTTTAATTTTGTCCATCTGGTGTATTTAGTTTTGATGACCCATCGCCCTTTAGGGAGGTCAATCACTATGTACACCGCAGCAGCTTCATCTGCTGCCTCCTTGTTTTTGAAACTGAGGTCCAGCCAACTGCGTGACATGCAGTGAGGTGTGACATACACCGCGGTCAGAAAAAAGTGTGCACATCCCCACAAAATTTTTCCCATAGAGCTGTTTGTTGGATGTCCAGAAACACACAGACTCCATATTCCACCAACAAGAGTGGTTGGGAGTGCGGCGTGTTGATGTACTGGTTGCATCGCGCTTGCCAAGTGAGGATTTCCGGGGAAATAGTGACTGCCAGTTTTTTAATATTTTTTTCTATTCCACCAGTTTCTCTGGGGCGTTTTTGAACGTTTGAGGCCGCGGGCCTACCACCTAATCCTCTTACCTTACTTGCCCAACTGCTCCCTGACATGGGCGCAGACTAATCTCCTCTGTGAGATTATCAAACTAGAATCAGACTTGAATTGAATAAGTTGCAAAAGTGATTGCAACGAGAGAGAAAAGTTTAATTAATTGATATATTCTTGATAATAAAGATCCTTGTACTATATTAAGGATCAAAAGTAAGTAAAGCAAGTAAGTATTTAAAAGCATATTAACTTTATTGACTGCAAGGAATGATTTTAGAAAATTCAGCTTATATTCACTTTTTAGACTAATTGAACTAGCTTTAGGGCTTACTTGATTCTTATCTAGCTTTAGATTCTTTAGGCTCTTTCTGTCTTAGATAACCAAAGCTTAGACTAGTAGTCAACTGTCTAGTTAGGACTACTAAGACCTGGCCCCAGGTGTTCCAATGTTTATTTTTGAATTCAATAGGCTTGAATTGACTCGTTATTTGTCTGCTATGTGACTATGCTATCATCTTTGATTGTTTAAGCTGATTACATATATCATATATTCTATTAATAAGAACTGATATATCAGGGATATCTTTCATGTCAGGCTTTGCCCTGACATTATCCCCCACCAAGGCTGAAACCATCTGCAATTTTCTTTTTTTCCAACCTTGAAGTAGATTCTTTGCATTTTTAAGGTTTTCTTCTGGTTCCCAAGTACTTTCTTCAACAGGGTACCCTACCCATTTTACCAGGTACTGAATCATTCCATAATGCTCCCTAATTTTAAGGATTGCTTCTACTTCATACTCTGGAGTCTCTCCTTTAATCAATGGAGGGGCAGCTGTTCTGATCTGTTGTTGGGGTAGAGAGATACCATCTTTCTTATGTAAAAGGGATCGGTGAAATACATTGTGGATTTTTCATTCCTTGGGTAATGCTATTTGATATACTATTTTTAAGTCATTAAAGGATCTTTCTGCCTTTAATGACCATTTAAAATTTACATTATCAGAGGTGAGTTGCGTTAAAGGTAATGCAATTGTTGAAATTTTTTTGATAAAATCTCTGCAAAAGTTTGCTAAAACTAAGAAGCTTCTCACCTCCTTTATGCTAGTAGGTGTAGGCCAAGAAGTAATAGCATCAGCTTTACTTGGTGCCATTGTAAACCCGTTCTTGCCTACAACATAACCAAGGAATTCTACTTCTTCTTGTGCAAACTCACATTTTGATAATTTAACATTCATATTTAATTTTTTTGAAATTCCCAAATACTAGTTAAAGATGATTGGGATGAACCTCTTTGGACTTACTGTATACTAAGATATCATCTAGGTAAGCAACACAAAATTGGTCCATGTAGCCTCCTAGTACAGTATTGATCATCTGTTGGAATGTGCTAGGTGCTTTGCATAAACAAAATGGCATTACAAGATATTCATACGGGCCAAATCTTGTCTTATAGGCAGTTTTACACTCATCTTCTTCTTTGATTCGGATTTGATTAATTGCATCTCTAAGATCAATTTTTGAAAATATTGTTGCCCCAGAAAATTGGTCGCTGAGGTGGTCTGCATCAGGTAAGGGATACCTGTTTTTTATAGTGATATCATTAAGCTTCTGTAATTGACACATGGACGTAAACCTCCATCTTTCTTACTCACAAATAAAAGTGGTGATGAGAAAGGGGATCGTGAAATTCTGATAAAACCTTTGCTTAGCATGGTACCTAAGTATTCTCGCAAAGCTTTTTGTTCCCATCAGTTACAGCTGTAGATTGGGCCGTGAGTAGGCTGTTTACCTGGAACCAAGTCTATTGCATGATCAAATAGGCTATGCTGGGGTAGTTGATTGGCTTCCTCTTCGCTGAAAGCTGAAGCCCATTGCCTTAAATACTTAGGAATAGTTGCTTTACAGGCCTCCAACTCTATAATTGGAGTATCAGAAATTAACAGTTCAGAGCATCTTGCTTTAATCAAAGGCCAAGTTTCCTTTTTCCCATTAAAGCTAACAACGGCATGATTCTCATATTGGTACTGAAGTTTCATCTGACACGTCCAGTTATATCCAAGTATTACTGGTTAAGTAGTTTCCTTAAGCACCCAGAACTCAACATCTGAGGTATAGGAACCAATATGAAGCCTAATGGGGTGATCAGAACGATAGGTGTTGAGGATCTCCCCATTACCAAGAGTTACATCAAGCGATTCAATTCCTTTTGTACATTTTAAACTTTCTAGTAATTTCTCAAAAAAATTCTAGATGCGCCTGTATCTATCAGAGCCTCTGTACATTCTTTATATTCATCATGGCTTAGAGCTACATATAAAATAGGATAAGGCTGAACATTGTCTTTAATGGAAAATTTAGCAGAAACTGTTATTTCTGAGCATTCATTTGCATAATGATCAGGCTTGTGGCGATTATAACATAGCTTTTCATTGGTCCAACGTTGTTGATAGTTAGTTTTGATAAGTTTCTTTTCCTTTTATTTGTTTAAATTAGTAGGTGCTTCAATCATCAGATTTGTTGTGGTCTCAATTAAATCCTGAAGAGACATAGTGATTGGATGATGTCTAACCAATTCTGTCCAAAAGTCACTTAAGCCTTGGCGAAAGAGAAGTGAACCCATCTCAGAATCTAAATCAGCTTTATGAAACGCATCAAAATTTTTTGTATAATCCTCTATAGCTTGATCTTCCTGTCTTAGCTTCAGTAGAGCTATACGTGCTTGTAATCTTGATCCAGCTGGTGTTGCAGCAGCTAAAATTTGACTTTTAAAAGACTCATAATCAGTGCATAGACTTTCATCTTCTTCAAGAGCCTTTACAAACCAACTAAGTGCATCCCCAGTGAGTTGGGAACCTATTGCCATCACTTTGAATGCATCATTGTGATAAGTGTTGAGGTAGATTCTGAATCGTGCACTTAATAAAGCCAGTTCTCCCTTTATATTTGAGAGTGTCAACTTTTCAGGAAAGTTTACTTTGGAACAAAAGGTAATAGTATGATTAGCTACTGTCACAGTCTGAACTTGGCTGGGTCTTTCTGATTTCCTTGATAGATTATCTGATTGATACTCAGAAAAATTTAAGCGCGCCTTAATTTTACTACAGGCCTTTAACAATATATACAGTTATTGCGCCTAGTAGCATAAGGAAAATGTGGTAATATTTTGTTTGGTTGGCAGTCAATTTGTCAAGGACCGGAAAATCTTTAATCCAGTCTGGCACAGCAACTCGTGAACTTACCATGCCTGAGCTAAGAGTCCAGTATAACAAGGGAAGGATGCGGATAAAAAATATAATAGCTGTGAATAAAGTTCTTTTTGGCCCTAATATAGGTTGTAGAGCTTCAGCTAGACCAACCCCTGTTAGGGCAAGATACCAGTGACAGTGAGTAATTGTGAAATTGAGTTAGAAGAGATATATTTGGATTTTCAGAGTTATTTAATTGATATATGCTTGATAATAAAGATCCTTGTACTTTATTAAGGATCAAAAGCAAGTTAAGCAAGTAAGTATTTAGAAGCATATTAACTTTATTGACTGCAAGGAATGATTTTAGAAAATTCAGCTTATATTCACTTTTTAGACAAATTGAACTAGCTTTAGGGCTTACTTGATTTTTATCTAGCTTTAGATTCTTTAGGTTCTTTCTGTCCTAGATAACCAAAGCTTAGACTAGTAGTCAACTGTCTAGTTAGGACTATTAAGACCTGGCCCCAGGTGTTTCAATGTTTGATTTGAATTCGATAGGCTTGAATTGACTCATCTGACTCGTTATTTGTCTGCTATGTGACTTTACTATCATCTTTGATTCTTTAAGCTGATTACATATATCATATATTCTATTAATAAGAACTGATATTAGGGATATTTTTAAAATTTTAAAATTTATTGCGGGGAAGGCTGACCATGGGAAGGACACTTCTGAATATGACTCAGAAGAGACAAACTTAGTACCAGGGGAGGCACCCAGAGAAGCGATGCTATCTCTTGTTGCCAACGGGAACGCCACTTATGGGGAGGGGGAGGGAACGTGTGAAGGGGCCGTAGCCACAATTGAGCACGTGTGGAGAAAGGGTCTGATTTGATGAACCAGACTGGGAACCAGGAGGAGACCAGCTGTCAGCAACGCGGTGGGAGGTATCCAAACATCCACGCTTGAAAGTGGTCCACCAAATGAGACCGGAATCTGTGGACAGCTTCTGGGAGGGTGGGGTGGAGCCTGCGATGGCATCCAAGACAATCGTGTGGATAGTCCACATGGCGATTGCAACAACCAAAGCATGGAGGGAGGGTGGAAGGAGGAGGCCATTGATAGAGAAAACATATCTCTTGACAGACTGAAGGATGCGTTTGATCCTGGCCCAGCAGACGTTGAACTTCGCGCCATATCACTTTAGATGTGAGGCACTTCTCCAGGCGGTGGAACAGCGTTCCATACTGGCCACACACGACACAGGATGAGTGTAAAGCGTTAGAGCGCTCTGCTGTATGATACACCCGCCTCAGGCAGCGCCACACATGGGAGCAGACTTGAGGCTGCAACAGAGGATGATGTACGTATTTCAGATAGTTTTTTGGGTCTCAATGAAGTAAGGGATGTCCATCATGTCCAGGTAGTCCACCCTGAATATGACATGGGGCTGAATGGGGATCACGCCATCATGGATGGGTAGCCCCTGCACCTCTTGTGTGAACTGAGGAGAGAGGCGGCCTCTTCAGGTTGTATGTCCGCTAATACAAATTCTCCACTCAGCACTCCGCATGGAGAGTAGGATTCGTTTGTAGTGGGTTTTAGTCCCGTGAGGACCTGTGGCTGATGTGTGTGATGCGAGGTATTTCATCAGGGAGTGGGGGTTCGATGGATTGTTGAGGCCCAAGGCGCGGGAGAAGTTGGAGCAGGCCGCGCAGGACCAGTGTTGGGAGGGGAGCGTAGGGGCGGTGACGGCTGCAATCCAGGTGCCCAGGATCTTGACAGCATGGGCTTTGAAGTCAAGCAGGCCCATGCCACCATGATGATGAGGGACAAACATGTTCTCTAGCCGTACTGGTGGAAGGCGGCCTGACCAAAGCCATCCTTGCAGCAAGGCATACAAGGATTTGAAGAAGCTTGGGGAGAAGGGGATGGCGTGGGCTCCGAACCAGACTTTGGATAGGAGCATAGAGTTGGCTAAAACAACCCTGCCAGTAAGGGAAGTAGGGTGGGCTCTGAGAGAGGCGATTCGCTTCGTCACATTGTCCAGAATATGGCACTCCTTTACTGCTGACGCATATCCGCCTCCTCCATCCACACGCCCAGATGGCGTACCAGTCCTATGGTAGGACGTGGCACGAATTGGAGCACCAGTGGAGCGGTGTGTGTTGAGTTAGTAGGGCGTGGACGTGGGCGAGCAGATGGGCTGGGTTGGGAACTAATTGCTGGGGTCCAGAAGTTATGAAACTGACCAAGGAGGATGTTTTCGGTTTTGGAAGTGTTCAGTGCCGCGTTGCTTACCCAAGAATATTCCTGGATGAGAGCTTCAAGCGCGCGTGCATCTTGATTATTAGACACCCCAACCACACAATCATCTGCGAACGCCAATATCTTGACTGGGGCTTGGCCTGGCACATGGACCCCAGTGAGTTGAGCATTCACATTTCGCAGTAGTGGGTCAAGGCTGAAGTTGTATAAGAGTGGGCTGAGGGGGTCCCCTTGTAGTAAGCCCCTTTAAGGGCAGACTACTTCCGTTAGGAAGCCAGGGCCACGTACTGCCATTGTTGCAGATTCCGTGAGCATCATTACCCAGTCGATGAAGTGAGGGGGTAGGCGGAATTGATTGAGGCAGGCCCTAAGTTATTCCCAGTTTAATCTATCATAGGCCTTTTGTTGGTCCAAGAATACAAGTGCCCCAGAGGCTGTGGACTGACATACATTAGCCACAGAGTGCACGTTGTCCCAAATTGACCTTCTGGGTATGAAACCGAATTGCTCTATGGAGATGGTGGCAGATGCTACAATCCCTAAACGGTTAGCCATGATTTTAGTTAAAATTTTTGTATCTGTGTTAGTTAAAGAAATGGGGCGCCAGTTGGATAGGTCTAGCTTATCCTCTTTCTTGAAGAGTGTGATGATGAAGGATTCTTGCCCTCCTGGTAGAAGGCGCGTATCCAGAAGGCTCTGGTTAAGGGAGGCAAGCAGCAATGGGGATATATATTTGAAATATTTTTTGTAGAACTTATATGGGATGCCATCTGGGCCTGGGAATTTTCAGTTTGGCGCACCACAAATGGCTGTCCATAATTTGTTTGGAGTAATCAAATTCATTATTTCTGGGTATTAGAAAATGGTGCAGATGTGGGCTCAGTCGAGAAATTCCACTACTTCAGCTGGCTGAATTGGATTGGCTCAGTACAAATTGTTGTAATATTTTTGCGTTTTGATTGCCACTTCAGCTGGTGTATCTGCAAATGAATTATCCGCTCTTCGCACTTGTGTGCAGGCCACGCTCTGGCATAGTGCAAAATTTTTTTTAAGAAATGTGCGGTGCACTTGTCACTTTTTGTGATGCATGTGGCCCTGTATTGAACACAAACCCAATGTTTGTGTTGCCTTTTGAGTGCGTTGAGGTGGGCGGCTGCCTCCACCTACTTCCGGCCCCATGCAGGGCTGTATTATGTAACTGGGATGTTGGACTCCAAGTGCTAACTCTGCCAGAGCGCGCGAGATAACCGCCGATGTGGCTTGTGAGCATCTGGAGGAGAGATGGCGAGAGTGGCAGATGGTGTCCTCTTTGAAAGTTGCCCATGTGGAAATGGGGTCCGCACAAAATGGTGCAACAAACTTTTTTGCCAAAGTTGCCTCTTCCACCCATGTGGAAAATCCTGGCGACGCGAGCTTGGGGGGCGGATTTTGCACCAATGTGGGGCCTTAGCAGCTGTGACAGGTAGGTGGTAGGTTAGCGAGATCAGCTGATGGTCAGAGAATTCCATTTTCGTTGTTTTGAAGTGGGAGATGTGGGGTTGGAATTTCGCCAGCATTAGAATAAGGTCGATGTGGGTCATGGACCTTAATTGGCCGTTGTGGATGTGGGGATGCATCATGTTTTTGAGCAGCGGGGCATGTCATGGCAGCGCATCCATTAGCCCAAGGATGGCCTTTAGAACGCATAGTTCTACATGACCCTGTGGGGCGTGGGGTGAGGAAGGCCACCGATCCATTAGTGTGGTTAGCCAACAGTTCATGTCACCAACTAGGAAAGAATCTGGGGGTAGCGGGAGAAATTTGACCAACAAGAAAGATTCCTGACACTCGTGTGCACTGTTTGGGGCATAGATGTTGACGATTGTGTGCGCTACATCAGCCCACGAGAAAGTGACAACAAGCACTCGGCCATTTATGAATGTTTCTGAGGATAAAAATTTATAAAATTATTTTTCTGAATTAGCAGCCCACAGTGCTTTGACCAAAAGGATAGGGATGGGAGGAGCATTATTTTCCAAGTTTCCTCGGAACCTCATGGACAGTGGGACTCCTGGATGGCCAGGATATCCATGGGTAAATTGTGTTGTAAAAAACTCAGTTTCTTAGCCTAAGATGGGGAGGCCTTGAGTCCAGCGATATTCAATGTCCCTAAAGTGAAGGTTTCCCCCATCGCACCTTAGGTGTGAGGGGGTGGGCCCCAGGCCCACCAGCCTCTTCAAGGTCCCCACGGGATTTCACAGCAGCGCAGGTGTTAGCAGCAACGCTATTGGAGTTTTTGTTGATTTTTGCAGAAAGAGTACGTTGGCTTTAGCCTTTGCTTTTATTGTTTTCCCAACGTCGGACAGATTTTTTGTGGTGCAGATGAGTTTGGTGCACCATTGAGCGGGTCAAAACTTTTTTTTTCAGTTGGGATAGGTCCCAAGTTAGGTTTGACCAGAGCTGGGTGCAATGATTGGGTGAGATTGAATCTCCCAACGGATCCTCAGATTGAGTGGCCTGCTCGGTATGGGCTTCCCAATCTGATTGCGTGATGGATTCCTGAGTTGCTTCTGCTGCGAAGGTTTCCATATCCTCCTGGCGTTGTGAGTGTGGGATAGCGGTGGTGGCCTTGGTCGCTTCCTTGGCCATGGCCACCAAGGGGTGCTCTTAGAATGTGACGCCCTCCTTGATGGGGCATGCGTGCACCTTATGGCCAAATGCGTCACAGTGGGTGCAAATGGGGGGCGCGCTGTCCACGGTCACCTGGAATGGGTGGGTGGTATGCCCTGCAATATCAATAAAAGTGGAGTGCAGGATCTGGGTTAGGTCCTTTGCAATCTCCTCAGTTGGGGTCAGAACTGCAATGGCTTTGCTGGTGCACAGGTGTGGCATCAGCGTGAAGCATTGCATTTTAAAAGATTGTATTTCACCATATACAGCGAGGCCATCTTTCAGGTGTTGTTCCAAGATTTCACGTTTTACTGTAGCAGGCAAAAAGTCGAATGTGAGGAAAATTTGGTTTGATTTTGTACATCTGGTGAATTTGGTTTTGACAACCCATTGCCCTTCGGGGAGATCAACCACTATGCATACCACTGCAGCCTCGTCTGCTGCCTTTTTGCTTTCAAAACCTAGGTCCAGCCAACCGCACAACATGGAGTGAGGTGCAATGTACAACGCAGTCGGGAAAAGTGTGTGCACATCTTCACAAAATTTTTCCCATAAGGCCATTTTTTGGATGTCCAGAAACACGTGGACTCCAAATTCCTTTAATGAAAGTGGCTGGGAGTGTGGCGTGTTGATGTACTAGTTGCATCATGCTTGCCATGCGAGTATCTCCGGGGAAATAGTGACCGCCAGTTTTTTGAGATTTTTGTCTATTCCGCCAGATTCTCCGGGGCGTTTTCAAACGTTAGAGGCCGTGGGCCTTCTACCTGCTCCTCTTACCTTGCTTACCCAACTGCTCCCTGACATGGGCGCAGACTTATCTCCTCTGTGAGCTTATCAAACTAGATTCAGGCTTGAATTGAATAGGTTGCAAAAGTGATTGCAACGAGAAAGAAAAGTCTATATCAGGGATATCTTTCATGTCAGGCTTTGCCCTGACATAAATGTTAATTTCTTAGGGCGATGTAGTCTATCAAAGGGTTTCATTTTCCTTATTCATGTTTTTATCTTACAATTTAAATCTTGTGATGGTTGTATGCTGATAAAGTTCCTTCCAGAGGGCAAAAATTGTTCTCCATTATACCCAACTTAGTTTCCATGATAGATAATATGTTGATGATTGGAAAAGCTTAATCTTTAGGTACTTAGTTTTTAACTTATAATTGGAAGATTAACTGAGGATCTTTGCTAAGGATCTACTTTGGAGATTATGCCTCTAAAATAGATTTTTGATACAAATATCATACATTTGCTTCAAAGTTATCTTGGTTCAAGTGAAACTCCTCATACCTTGTAAGCCTGTCTATCACCACAATGATGACGTTGGTATTTTTTATTTTTAGAGCCCAATAATAAAATCAACACTTTAAGATGACCATGGGAGCTCAGCAATCTGAAAAGGCTTAAGTTTTCCCCTTTTAACCCTTTAAATCCTACCTGGAAAAGTGGGGCAATGCATGATGTACTTTATAAAATTTCTTCAAATCATTTCAGAGTTACTACCAAGATAGCAATGTTACTATTTTATAGCCTCAAGGTGTCCAGACAAAGAATGATTGTGAAAAATTCAATTACATCATCTTGTATTTTGCAGATTGAAACCCATACCCAATCCTATATGAGACTGGGACCTTTCTCCTTCTGGTTTTCTTTGTCTGTTACTATCCTCCACTTCCTCAGAATTTTGGACAGTTCCTTACTGGTAGAAGAGAGTTGCATGGCCATGCATATCCTTTTGAAAAAATTCGTTTTTTGTATGTGCCAAACAAGTTGCAAGGAATTACTGTGGATGTGAAATAAGCTTTGAGCTCACTTATTGCAAAGACCTTTAAAAAGACTTAGATTAGCATATCTGAAAACAGGCTGTTATTTCCAATGGTATATTCATTCCTGTTATCATATTTAGCCAGTTCAAAGTTCCAGAGGATCTATTGTTGATTCATGCGCTTTGAATTATAGTATAATTTGAGCACTTTATGTTTTGTTCTATTGATCAATTGTTGCCAGGGTTAGAGGAGGTGGTGTTGTCATTTCTCCATAACAGATAAAAGAACCAGTAGTCCTTGTCCTAGATTTAGTTTTTGTCTCTTCTTGGAGCATCTTCCTAATGGAGTAAACTACTGGATGGTCCACATCATCTTCTTAAGTTTGTGAAAGAACTGCCTTTAATCACGAAGTTTGTGAAATAATTTATATTACGGTTTGTTCAAGTTGGGAAAGCCAGTAAAGGTATTGAGTGGAGGATTTTCTTGATAGCCTGGAATAGAATTTTTCTCTTCCCCCATTGGAGCGGATCCTGTTTCATGATTCTAGTTAATGGTGCAATCATCTTTGAGAGAGCCTTGGCTTAACTTCTGAGAAAGTTTACTACACTAAGAATTTTTAAATCCTATGTTATCTTTAGGATAAAACTTCCCTCTACTCCCTTCAGCTTATATGGACATATGGCCGTGCCATTTCTTAGGATGACGTTTCTTAGAATCAATACTGAGTCCTTGCAACTTTTCTTTCTCGTTGCAAACACTTTTGCAACCTATTCAATTCAAGACTAAATCTAGTTTGATAATATCACAGAGTAGATTAGTCTGCGCCCATGTCTGGGAGCAGTTAGGCAAGCAAGGCAAGAGGAGCAGGCGGAAGGCCCGCGGCCTCCAACATTCGAAAACGCCTTAGAGAATCTGGCAGAATAGACAAAATTCTCAAAAAACTGGTGGTCACAATTTCCCCAGAGATACTCGCGTGGCAAGCACAATGCAACCAGTACATCAACACGCCACACTCCCAGCCACTTTCATCGGTGGAATTTGGAGTCCGTGTGTATCTGGACATCCAAAAAATGGCCTTATGGGAAAAATTTTGTGAAGATGTACACAAAATTTTCCCAACTGCGGTGTACGTTGCACCTCATTCCATGTTGTGCGGTTGGCTGGACCTAGGTTTTGAAAGCAAAATAGCAGCAGATGAGGCTGCAGCGGTGCGCATAGTGGTTGACCTCCCCGAAGGGCAACAGGTCATCAAAACCAAATGCACCAGATGGACAAAATCAAACCAAATTTCCTCATGTTTGACTTTTTGCCTACTATGGTAAAACGTGACATTTTGGAGCAACACCTGAAAGATGGTCTCGCTGTATATGGCAAAATATAATCTTTCAAAATGCAACATTTCACGCTGATGCCACACCTGTGCACTGGCAAAGCCATCGCAGTTCTGACCCCAACTGAGGAGATCGCGAAGGACCTAACCCAGATCCTGCACTCCACCTTTATTGACATCGCAGGGCATACCACCCACCCATTCCAGGTAACCGTGGACAGTGCGCCCCCCATTTGCACCCACTGTAATGCATTCGGCCATAAGGTGCATGCATGCCCCATCAAGGAGGGCGTCACATTCTAAGAGCACCCCTCGGCGGCCATGGCCAGCGAAGAAGTGCACTATGAACCAACTGCAAGCACCAAGGAGGCTTTCCCGTGGGGAGCACAAGGCTGCTACCTATTGGTAAAGCCCATCTCCCCACAGGAGCAGAAGAAGGCCAAGCAGGCCTGTAGGGCCGCGGCCAAGGAAGCGGCCAAGGCCACCACCACCATCCCACACTCACAACGCCAGGAGGACATGGAGACCTTGGTGGTGGAAGCAACTTGGGAATCCATCACCCAATCAGATTGGGAAGCCCATGCCGTTCAGGCCACTCAATCCAAGGATCCGATAAAAATGTGATCTCACTCAATCGCTGCACCCAAGCTCCAGTCAAAACTGACTTGGGACCTATCCCAACTGAAAAAAAAATTTACCCGCTTGATGGTGCACCAAACTTATCTGCACCGCAAAAAATTCGTCCGATGTCAGGAAAACAAAAAGCAAAGGCCAAAGCCAACGCGACTCTTTCCGCAAAAATTAACAAAAACCCTGATAGCATTGCTGCTAACACCCACGCTGCTGTGAAAGCCCATGGGGACCTTGAAGAGGCTGGTGGGCCTGGGGGCCCACCCCCTTGCACCTAAGGTGTGATGGGGGAAACCTTCACTCTAGGGATGCTGAATATCGCCAGACTCAAGGCCTCCCCATCCTGGGCTAGGAAACTGAGTTTTTTACAACACAATTTACCCGTGGATATCCTGGCCATCCAGGAGTCCCACTGTCCATGAGGTTCCGAGGAAGCTTGGAAAACAATGCTCCTCCCATCCCTATCCTTTTGGTCAAAGCACTGTGGGGTGCTAATTCAGAAAAATAATTTTTTTTCAAATTCACATCCTCAGAAACATTCCTAAATGGCTGAGTGCTCATCATCACCTTCTCGTGGGCTGTTGTTGCACACGCAAATGTCAACATCTACGCCCCAAATGGTGCACATGAGCGTCAGGAATTTTTTTTGTCGGTCAAATCCCTCCCGCTACCCCCTGATTCTTTCTTAGTTGGTGACATGAACTGTTGGCTAACCTCACCAACGGACTGGTGGCCACCCTCACCCCACACCCCACAGGGTCACGTAGAACTATGCGTTCTAAAAGTCACCCTTGGGTTAATGGATGCACTGCCATGACATGCCCCACTGCTCAAAAACAGGATGCATCCCCACGTCCACAACGGCCAATTAAGGTCCATGACCCGCATTGACCTTATTCTAACACCGGCGAAATTCCAACCCCACATCTCCCACTTCAAAACAATGAAAATGGAATTCTCCAACCACTGACTGGTCTCGATAATCTACCACTTACCCGTCACAGTTGCAAAGGCCCCACATTGGTGCAAAATCTGCCCCCCCCAAGCTCGCGTCGCCAGGATTTTCCATGTGGGTGGAAGAGGCAACTTTGGCAAAATTGTTTGTTGCACCATTTTGTGTGGACCCCATTTCCACATGGGCAACTTTCAAAGAGGACACCATCCGCCACTTTCACCATCTCTCCTCCAGATGCTCCCAAGCCACATCGGGGGTTATCTCGCGCACTCTGGCGGAATTGGCCTACTTGGAGTCCAACATTCCAGCCACAGGATACAGCCCTGCATGGGGCTGGAAGTGGGCGGAGGCAGCCGCCCACCTCAACGCACCTGAAAGGCACACAAACATCAGGTTTGTGTCCAATACAGGGCCACATGCATCACTAAAGGCAACAAGTGCACCGCATACTTCTTTAAAAAAATTTTGCACCACGCCAGAGTGTGGCCTGCACACAGGTGCGAAGATCAGATAATTCCATTGCGGACACACTGGCTGAAGTGGCAATCAAAATGCAAAAATATTACTCCAAGTTATACTGAGCCAAACCAATTTAGCCATCCAAAATGGCGGAATTTCTCGACTGAGCTTATATCTGCGCCATATTCTGATACCCAGAAATAATGAATTTAATTACTTTGAACGAATTATGGACAGCCATTCGTGGTACGCCAAACCAAAAATGCCCAGGCCCAGATGGCATTCCATATGAGTTCTACAAAAAATATTTCAAATATATATCCCCATTGCTGCTAGCCTCACTTAACCAAAGCCTGTTGGAAATGCGCCTCCTACCAGGAGGACATGAGGCCTTTACTGTCACACTCTTCGAGAAGGGGGATAAGCTTGACTTAGCCAACTGGTGCCCCATTTCTCTAACAAACACAGACACCAAAATTTTAACAAAAATCATGGCTAACCGTTTAGTACTGTAGCATCTGCCACCATCTCCCCAGAACAATTCAGTTTCATCCCCAGAAGGTCAATTTGGGATAACGTGCGTTCTGTGGCTAATGTATGTCAGTCCACAGCCTCTGGGGCACTTGTATTCTTAGACCAACAAAAGGCCTATGATAGAGTAAACTGGGAATACCTTAGGGCCTGCCTCCATCAATTCCGCCTACCCTTCCGCTTTATAAACTGGGTGATGCTGCTCACAGAATCTGCAACAATAGCAGTGCGTGGCCCAGGCTTCCTAACGGAAGTAGTCCGCCCTCAAAGGGGCCTGTGACAAGGGGACCCCCTCAGCCCACTCTTATACAACTTCAGCCTTGACCCACTACTGCGAAATGTGAATGCCCAACTCACTGGGGTACATGTGCCAGGCCAAACCCCAGTCAAGATGATGGCATTTGCAGATGATCGCGTGGTGGGGGTATCTGATAACAAAGATGCATGCGCGCTTGAAGCCCTCATCCAGGAATATTCCCGGGTAAGCAACGTGGCACTGAACGCCTCCAAAACTGAAATCATCCTCCTTGGTCGGTTTCAGAACTGCTGGGCCCCAGCAATTAGTTCCCAACCCAGCCCATCTGCTCGCCCACGTTCACGCCTTACTAACTTAACACACACCGCTCCACTGGTGCTCCCCTTTGTGCCACGTCCTACCATAGGACCGGTGCGCCATCTGGGCGTGTGGATGGAGGCAGGCGGATATGCATCAGCAGTAATGGAGTGCTGTATTCTGGATAACATGATGAAGCGAATCGCCTCTCTCAGAGTCCACCCTACTTCCCTTACTGGCAGGGTTGTTTTAGCCAACTCTATGCTCCTATCCAAAGTCTGGTTCGGAGCCCACGCCATCCCCTTCTCCCCAAGCTTCTTCAAATCCTTGTATGCCTTGCTGCAAGGATGGCTTTGGTCAGGCCGCCTTCCACCAGTGCGGCTAGAGGTCATGTTTAGCCCGCAATATCATGGTGGCATGGGCCTGCTTGACTTCAAAGCCCATGCGGCCAAGATCCTGGGCACCTGGATCACGGCCATCACCGCTCCTACACTTCATCCCAACACTGGTCCTGCGCGGCCTGCTCCAACTTCTCCCGAGCCTTGGCCTCAACAATCCATCAAACCCCCACTCCCTGATGAAATACCTCGCATCACACACATCGGCCACAGGTCCTCACGGGACTAAAACCCACTACAATCGAATCCTACTCTCCATGCAAAGCGCAGAGTGGAGAATTTGTATTAGCGGACATACAACCTGAAGAGGCCGCCCCTATCCTCAGTTCACACAAGAGGTACAGGGGCTACCCATCCATGATGGCGTGATCCTCATTTGGCCCCAAGTCATATTCAGGGTGGACTACCTGGACATGATGGACATCCCTTACTTCATTGAGACCCAAAAAACTATCTGAAATACGTACATCATCCTCTGTTGCAGCCTCAAGTCTGCTCCCATGTGTGGCGCTGCCTGAGGCGGGTGTATCATACAGCAGAGCGCTCTAACGCTTTACACTCATCCTGTGTTGTGTGTGGCCAGTATGGAACGCTTTTCCACCGCCTGGAGAAGTGCCCCACCTCTAAAGTGATATGGCGCGAAGCCCAACGTCTACTGGGCCAGGATCAAACGCATCCCTTCAGTCTGTCAAGAGATATGTTTGCTTCATCAATGGCCTCCCCCTTCCACCCTCCCTCCATGCTCTGGTGGTTGCAATCGCCATGTGGACTATCCACACGATTGTCTTGGATGCTATCGCTGGCTCCATCCCCACCCTCCCAAAAGCTGTCCACAGATTCCGGTCTCATTTGGTGGACCACTTTTAAGCATGGATGTTTGGATACCTCCCACCGCGTCGCTGACAGCTGGTCTCCTCCTGGTTCCCAGTCTGGTTCATCAAATCAGACCGCTTCCTCCACAAGTGCTCAATAGTGGCTACGGCCCCTTCACACGTTCCCTCCCCCTCCCCATAAGTGGCGTTCCCGTTGGCAACAAGAGATAGCATCGCTTCTCTAGGGTGCCTCCCCTGGTACTAAGTTTATTTTTCCTGAGTCATATTAGGAAGTGTCCGTCCCATGGTCAGCCTTCCCCACAATAAATTTAAATTTAAATTTAAATACTGAGTCCTTGCAGGCTTCACAAATTTGCAATTTATATTGGAGGTTCACATTATCAATTGCTTCAAGCACTTGAGGACTTCTTCCTGGTGTTCCTTCTTAGTCATAAAGTATTAGGATTTCATCCATGTAGGCAACCCAGCACTTTCCAAGAAAAAAATTTCAATGCAAGTTCAATAAATGCTGGAAAACTACATATGGGTTCTGTAATTCTGGGAGAGCGTCCACTCTGCTTAAACCGGGTGGCATTACCATTCCCTTAAAAATGGGTCCAAAAAGGCCAGCTGCTTCTCTTATCTCACAGGGCGACATCGCCCATGTGGTAGATGAACAATGGGTAACAGCTCTCCCTTTGAAGATCCCGCCACCTGTCCTTAAATTTACTTCCACAACATTAGTACAGCAAAGTGAGGAAATTTATGCCAAAAATATTATAAATTCAGCATTCCCATAAAGAAAAAGGTCCACATGAGGATGATGGCAACAAGCCCTCAAAATTAAGGTCTGAGAGCCCCAAACCCTCAGCAACAACATCTCCCAATAGGCATCCGTTCTGGGCCCGCGTTGAGGGTGGACGGACAATTTGTCCATCCCGTTTTGAGTTAAACCACTCAAAACATAAATTCCCATAATCAGAAACTTCTGATGATGCTAAAAGTTTGCCTGACGCCCACCAATCTGCCGCCCACCCCGCGCCAACTCTGACATGGGGTACGATCCTACCTTCCCCTCCTCCAATGCCTGATGCTGCAGCTGCACCTATAGCCACCAATCAGCACCCACCCTGCCCCAATGCCACATTAATTCATCCAACCAAATATTGGATCGGATCCCAGTTTGATCTCATGCATTTGCAAATGAATTGACAAACCTCAACCATACGCTGATTCCCCAATCCAATTCAACCAAAATCCATGGGAATTATCGGATGAAATTGACAAATCAGGTAACATCATTAAAGAACTGACGCTGCAACTTGAGCGGCTCTGTAATGCAGAGTGGGATGCAAAATTCCCACCTCAGAAATATGTCCCACAACCTAACGCCAAACTGTTCTACAGCAACCACCAGCTTGCAGTAGAAGCAGCCGCCACACCAGATTGCCATCCGCTTTGCAAAGCTGCCGCCAAATCTGTGGCTGCGCTTGCAGGAGGAACTTCCACCTCTGTCATCCCCATAAATCTTAATGCACAAAGTAAGATCAACATAAAAACTTTACACGAAAATGTTACTGAAGCCATCCAGAACGTGGTAACAGTAGCACGGAATCCAAAAGCAAAAACAACCAGAACCAACATTGCCATGTTCATTAAATTCCCAGACGCCCACCTCAAAGCTGAAGACGCTTTGGGCAATACATCTTTGGTATAATGATGGCTGGCAACTATTCATAAGTTTCAGTCATCAGATATTCAACCCCATGCCGCCAATGCCCCCACACTCATACTATCTTCCTTAACATACACCCTACTCTGGAATGAGATGGATGCAGCCAAAAATGAGCCCCCCGATCCCCCCTCCCCATCCACCATGGAGGGATAGCAGTATTCGCTGCCCACCTGGTTGTATACTTTGTTAGGTATGATTCAATTGATCCTTCCATTTTGGGAATTTCATTTGAATCAACATTTTTTAGTATGATTTTAGTTTTAGTTTGGTAATGTCCATCCCCTGGTCGGCTTACCTCAGTTAAATAAACATCTCCCAATAGGCGCGTACATTTAGTTAATGGAGTGTCAAATGTCAAATAACTCCACCAAAGCTCGCCAATGGAATTTTGGCCATTGAGAAATGTGACTCTGGTTTGAAACCTGCCCCCAAAATATTAGTAACAAAGCTCAATGGGAGTATACCTTCTAAGAATGCGCCTAATGTCAGATCATCAGGTGAACTCACCAATGACATTGGCCATTGTCAAAAGGCGCCACCAGCTCAGAAACCTCCCCAAAAATATCAGGATCTTCATCCAATGAATCTGCTTGGTCGAACAGATGCCAAAGCAACCAGGTGCAGGTGGTTTGGGCACCCCAAACTTGTTACTGACCTCTTGGGACTTCTCCTACATGGTGTGGCCTTGGGAAGTTCCTGTTGCCCATTGGGCGAGATGCCATCACGCTAACTTTCAAAGCCATGGTAAAACCGCAATTTGGGCGTCCAAGGACAAACCAACAGCAACTTAGCCTGCCACCAACTCTTTCAAAGGTGGTTAAAATTAAGTTTGTTTTCTACCCCCCTCACTCAAAGTTTGCTAAGTTAGGTTGAATCTTGAGGGCCTCAATCCCGCGCTTTCCTAAACTCTTCTCCCAAATTGATCATCTATTTATGCAAGTGTAATACACTGAGAAATTAAAAGTCATCTTTCCTACGTTAAATTTAACAAAATTCTTCCTAAACTCCAAAAAAAAGAAAAATATGAACCAACTTTGAAAGATCCAGCAGTGGGACAAGTCGCTGCAGTTCATACTCAGATATCCAAATTGTGATTTTACTGCGGTTTTGACAGTTAGCGTGATGTCATCTCGCCCAATGGGCAACAGGAACCTCCCAAGGTCGCCCCATGTAGGAGCAGTCCAAAGAGGTCAGGAATGGGTTTGGGGTGTCAACTGTCCCGCATCTGGTCACTTTGGCGTCCATTTGTCCAAGCAGGATTCATTGGATGAAGATCTTGATATTTGTAAGGAGGTTTCTGAGCTAGTCGCAACTTTCAAAAATGGCCCAATGCCATTGGCGAGTTCCCCTGATGATCTGAAATTAGGAGCTTCCTTCTTAGAAGGTACACGCCCATTGGGCTTTGTTTCCAATATTTTGTGGGCAGGTTTAAACCATTGACAACATTTCCCAAAGGCCCAATGCCATTGGCGAGTTTTGCCATTCCTGACACTACCACTCCATTTACCAAATGTACGCACCTATCAGGCTTTGTTGATGAGGGGTTTGGCTCTTGGAACTTAATCATGAGGGCTCATTGCCATCAACTTCATGTGGACCTTTTGCCCCATGGAATGCCAACTTTCTAATATCTGGCGCAGAATTTCCTCAATTTGCCATACTAAATTTTGGCAGAAGTAAATGCGGGAATGGGAGGCGGGATCTAAAAGGGAAGCTGTTACCCATTACTCGTCTACCACATGGGTGAGATCACCCTGTGAGACAAGAGGAGCAGCTGGCCTTTTTGGATCTTTTTTGAAGGGAACAGGAACGCCACCCAGTCCAAGAAGAGGGGGCGTTTCCCCATACTTACTTGTTCCTTAATTAAAGGGCATGAACTCATACTCAAATATTCATAGATGCCATTTGTAAGCCATGTGTTTTTAGTGTTCCAATAATTCAGGTATCTATTTGAAGGCTTTAGTGAGATCTATTTTTGAAAATATTTGTCATCCAGAAATCATCTGAGAGATGTTTTTCATAAAGGGAAAGGGTTATGGGTTTAGCTTAGTTTATTATTTCATTTTTGGAATTCCATGCATGGTCTAAGCTTCCCACTTGCCTTAGGATTCCAAGAGGATGGGCAACACATGAGAGATTTGGATGGCACAACGCCTTCTTCAGCATATCATTCACATATATATGTCTAGCGCTTCTTAAGCTCATTGGTTCAGTGGTACATGGTGGACCCCTTATGCGATTCTGCATCATGTCTGAAGTTGAACAAAAAGGAATAGGGCCCCATTTGGATAGCAGCTTAGTAAATGCTTCCAGCTCAGGTGTTTAGAGGTCCTGAACTCTTTAGGTACTCTAAATTAAGGTCTAAAGGTTGCATGGCGTTAATGTCTGCCTTGCCCCAGTGTCAGGATTTCGCCAAATTCTCTTGTTTCCAAATATTCGACTCCAAAGATTCCCCTGGGAATATTGGAAGGGAGCGTAATTTATTTAAATATATAAAGGTTAATAAGAATGATCAGTCTCATCCTGATCAGGGGATAGAAGATTCGATTGCTCAGCAATTAATTAGCTCATATAGATCCCAAACCATTTCAAACCCTACAAATAATCAATCCTTCCAATAATAAAAAATTAGGTCAATTTATAAACTGCTTTTACTTTATTTTGTTGCTTTTTGGAGAATACACTTAATTAACTTTGAGATAAAACATGTCAAATTAAGTGTAATTCAAAACTTCCAGAGTAGTGCTCACTACAGGGCACTCTGAGTTACACATAAGTGAAAAAGTCAATCACTACAATGGATTCTCATTTTTTGCCTGAAGAAGCTCAAGACCATGAGTAAGGCAGTATATTACAATGGGTCCGTTCAACTAAAACAAAAATTCTAAGACTACCCTCCACATTGGAATTCCGTGATAACTTGGAGTTTTATAGTCCTAACATAAGCTTCAATACAAACTTTCAAATAAGCCTGAGAATTTAAAAAATATTATCAATCACATTCTTGAGGGGGCTCTAATTCCTGGAATCCATTCCACTCAATCTTGATCTAATGCTGTACCCTCCATCTTTCAGGAAGTATTGCAAACATCTCATGCCAGGTATTGGTACTGAGCAATATTTGCACCAACTTGCACATCCTACTTTAATCCATTTATTACCAATAGTAGGAATGCATCATCAAGGGATGCTTAACTTACCAGAAGGACTCCAGTCCTTGAATAGTTATGTTTCTGTGTTTTCAAGTCCACCTCTGAGCTTAGCAGGGATAATCATGATGCCATCATTAGTGATTAAACCCTTCTAAATGAAGTACATCAACATATTATTCATCTTTATCATGGGATGTCTGGTTTTGTTGATTTACAGTTCATGAAGAAAGTCTAGGAAATTTAGAGAGAATAGAGAGTGTATTTCCCAACTCTCTGAGCATAGTCAATCGATGAAAGAGGAAATTATAAACTGTCTCTTCCAATTGGAGCAATTGTACTCAGGAATTCAATTCTGAGTCAACAAAGTAGAGAAAACCTCTGGAACTATGGGCCCTCCTGGTGTTGAAGGACCTCATGGCCCGCCTGGGGGTGAAGGACCACTTGGACCCTTAGGGGTTGAAGTGCCCCGCAGACCACCAGTCGTGGATGGACCACAGGGGCCACTGGTTCTGATGGGCATTCAGGATTCTTTCAACAAATTGAATCTCTATTGAGTATGATGGACCGCTTATGTGAGCAATTTTATAAAGTGGCTGGAGTGTAACTCAATCCCCAATGGGGTACCAATTTACCCCCTCTTGTCACTTCAGTCTTTATCTGACATATTGAATAATCTGGGTAAATGGGCACAGGACAATGACATCTTGCTACAAGCTTATGAATTAAAAGGAGAGATGCTCCAAAAGAAAATTGAAACGTTGGAACTTAAGTACAATGCATAGTAGAACAGATTTATGAGTTATCTTGCAGGTTGGATGAGAAAGTGGGGAATGCTGATATGAATCCTCAGATTATTGAAATCTGTACTGAGGCAGGTCGTCCTTATCCCCAATTTTCCCAAGATTTAGATTCTAACTCTTATGTCTCCACTCAATTGTAACAGCCTGGAGTGCATGCGTTGACAGCCAATGCTCCAATAGGTTTTAAACCTGTGTTTAAAGATAAATACTCTCCTGGGGAAGGAAGCATTATCTTCTTCCTCTATCTATATGAGAAGGCTCTAATTGAGGCCACGGATCACCAAAAAGATTAATTACTTGCCTAATTGCCTTACTCAATTGGCCCAGGATATCATGATACCCCACTTTATGACTTTCTCTACTTGGTTTCAGGTCAAAGAAGCGTTAATCAAATAATTTAGGAGTGAGAAAACCTTATCCTCTCAGAAACAGTCTTTTATGGGTATACAGTCCCACCTAAATGAATCAATCAAATACTTTTCTCATCAGTTCTATTGGGAAGCTCAGACTTTGGTAGCGTGTGGTCAGTTAAATTTGGATGATGCAATTACTGAAGTTTAGTCTGCTTTTACTTATAGGACTCAGTTGGAAGTTTACCTTATCAACGTAAAAAAGAACTTTAGAAGATTTTAGACTTGAAGAAGGACTTGTTGGAATTACCTCCTCAATTTTCTGGAAAACCCTGAGTTTATGACGCTCAAAACCTAGTTGCCCTAAGGTTATGCTGTGCCTGAAAATGCTAGAGCGATTCAGTGTAATTACTGGCACCAATATTTCCATACTGAGGGCCGTTGTTATAAAAAAGAAGCTGATGAAAAGAAGAAGAGAGATAAACCCAATAAGATTCTTCACCTTGATAAGGATATTAGTATGCAACAGGAACATCAAAGAATGTAGAGTATAATAAAGATGAACATTCTCCCTATTCTTTGCCCTCCTTGTTGGCTTAATCCTCTCAGTTTGGAAATACCATCACCCATATTGACTTTTGAGTGAATCAAGTCAACGCCAAAGCCATCATTGACACTGGATCACCAGTAAATGTCATCTCATCAAAATTTATCAAGTGGATCAAGATAACGCCTGATATTTCACATTATGAAGAATATGGCACTTTGGGACCTCAAAGTACTCAATCAATTGGAGCTTTTTTGTCACTTTCACTAAAAAGTGTGAAGTTGACTTTTACAATCCCTGCAATCATTCCCAATAACTTGAGTTACAATCTACTTTTGGGGACTCAGTTTTTGGGAATTCAATGGAATTATTAATTGCCCCAACTCTTCTCTATCCCTTTTGAAGTATAGAGTTCCACTGCTTTTATCCAAACATGCTCATACGAGACGTCGGTTATGTCTGCTAGAGGGGTCAAAAAGGTCTTATTCCGTTCAATACCATGTTGGAGACCCTTGAGTAAAATTACCCCCTACAACGACAGACATAGGTGAAGGGATGCTATTTTCTTTCCTGATAATTTAGTTATTCCGCCAAAATCTCAGGTAATTGTTAATACTTTTTTCATTTTTCTATTCCCAAAGGACATTTGTTACAAGTCCAAGGCATTTTCAACCCTTCTGCTAAAGAACTCTTTCCTTGTCATGGATATTGGATTATGCTTATTCTGGATTGTTATATGCTTTATTGATAAACCTTACCAATGATACTAAAATGATAGTTTGAAAACGTCTACTTGCTTATGTCAAGTTATTACCCTTATCTCAAATCTATGACGTTAAACCTTTTGGAAGTTTATAAGGCTTTGGGCTGGAAAATGATCAGAAAATTCTTACTGTGGGGCCTGCAATAGGGAAACACCTCTCTAAAGAACATGAGAAACAAGTACTTCAATTACTAGAAGAGTACTCCGACATTTTTTCCAAGCATATCTACAATTTTGGTAAAATGAAAGGAGTAATGCACTCCATTGAATCTGGCGATCACATTTCTATTTGTACTAAGCCTATTGTAAGTCCAACGTTGAGGAAGCCCAGGTTACCAAAGAATTGCATCAACTATTGGAGGTTGGATTATTGAAACCCTACAACAGTCCTTGGGCCTCCCCGTTGCTGCTGATTAAAAAAGAATGGTTCCCATTGGGTGGTTATGGATTATTGTAGAATGAACGCAATTACTCAACAAGATAGTTATCTTTTACCACAGATTGATGAATCCCTTCAGTTGTTGGCTGGCTCGACTTATTTTCTCTGCAATGGATTTAGCCAGTGGATACTGGCAAATTGAATTATCCCCAGAAGACTGAGCTAAGTGCCCTATTACCAGTGAGGGTTTATTTGAACCAACCCATATGCCACAAGGGTTGAGAAACGCCCCCACAACTTTTTAAAGGGCCATGGTGGTATGTTACAGGATTTAAAGCTGTCCTGTGTTCTGAGATATCTGGATAATATTACCTTGTTTTAGAAACATTTACTGAACATGTGGGTCATCTTAAAGAATTTTTCAAATGAATTCAGAATTCTTCCTTAAAACTCAAACCCTCCAAATGTTCATTTAAAAAAAATGAAATTTTTAGAGCACCAGGTATCAGCTAAAGGGATTCAACCCCTCTTTAATAAAATTTAAACTATCCAACGAATGCCACCTCCAACCTCTCTGCGGGATTACAAGTCTTTCTCAGTATGATTGAGTATTATCAGTAATTTATACCCAAGTTTGCTAATATGGATGAACCGTTTTTCCATCTGTTACAAAAAGGGGTGCCATTCGAGTGGAGTTTAGCTTAGGAACAGTCTTTCAATTCTCTGCAAACTGCCTAAACTAAGGCACCTGTTTTAATTCATCCTTGATTCAATAAGTCTTTTTTCTTACATACTGATACAAGTAATGTCGCTATTAGATTTAGCTTACTCCAGTGTGATGAAGAGCAGAATGATCATCCCGTCACATCTTATAGCAAAACTTTGCCCAAGGATGAACAAAATTACAGTGTAACAGAGCGGGAGTGTTTGGCTGTAATTCTAGCAATTAAGCACTTCCGTCACTTCCTATATGGTAACCATTTTAACGTTATTACCAACCATTCATATTTAAGATGGTTGCAAAATATGAAGTATCCTAACGGTAGATTAGCTTGGTAGGATATAAGATTGTAGAATTACAATTTTTCATGGTTCATCATTTGGGTACTCAACATCAAAATGCTGATGGTCTTTCCCAACTACCTATGCTGACCGTGGATTTGGGAATGGATGAACGCCTATATAATCTCATTGGACGACCTGAGTTGTGGAATCAAGAATCTGAAGAAAATTGATCCTTCCTAAAAACTATTACCAAAGATATCATAAATGGGAAGGAGCTTTATATAAGAAGGTCAAGTCCAAGTGGCTACCCTTTCTACACCCAAATTCAAGATACCACAATATCATGGAAGGACATGAACAAGTAGGTCATAGTGGGTTAATGAAAACCCAGGAGTGATTGAAATCCCGATATTATTGGAATAATATGACTGAAACCATTCAAGAGACCCTTAACTCGTGTCTCATTTGTAAAAGTCATGGTACAACCAACCTTACTTATTAGCATCAACAGTACCACTGACTAAGACATTTGAAGTGGTAAGTATTGATGTGGTTGGGCCTTTTCCTCGGAGAATGCATGGACATCAGTACATTATCATGGCTGTTGACCATTTAACAAGATGGGTTGAGGCCATATACATTACCACCTCATCTACTAAGACCACTGCGCTATTCCTGTACCAGCACATTATTACTCAGCATGGATGTCCCAAAGTCCTTATGTCAGAAAATGGGACTAATACTACCTCTCAACTCTTACAGGAATTGTCCAAATTATTCAATACTGCTCAAAAATTTGTCATTCCTTATAATCCATCCACAAATGGGGCTATAGAATGAGTCAATGGAACTTTAGTTTTGATTTTAAGGAAGATGGCCTCAACTGACCCATCTTGGTGAAAATTTAATTTTACTAGTGCTTTGTTTGCATATCAATTAAGTTATCATCAAGTTATCAAAATGTCGCCTTTCAAATGTATATATGTGCGAGATCCCTCAGTCCCTTCTAGTATTCAGTCAATACTTGAAGAAGGCATATCAGAAAACTCTAATTTAGTTTTGAAAAATCTGGCTGATGAGATTATTTTTCTTCAAGTTCAGATCATGAAATCAATTGGTAACCACTAAAAAAGAGACTCAAAGAAATAATCAACATAAACCTGCCTTACCTGGATATCAAATTGGGAATTGCGTTATGTGTTATCACTCCTGACCTAGTGGGCGAACTGAGAAATTAGGATCCAACTGGTCTGGTCCTTATTGAGTTATATTCCAAAAGGGATTAAGATACTCAATTGTCCATGTTGATACTGGTATAGTGATAAACCGTATTCACCCCAGATTTTTGAGAATTCACTCTCCTCCTAATTGAATCTTGAGGGGAGGGAGTGTCAGGATTTTGCCAAATTCTCTTATCTCAAAATATTTGACTCCAACAATTCCCCCAGCAATATCAGAAGGGGAGCATAATTTACCAAATATATAAAGGTTAATAATAATTATCAGTCTCATCCTTATCAGGGGATAGGAGATTAAATTACTTAGCGATTAATTAGCTTGGATAGATCCTGAACCATTTTGAAACCTATAAATATTCAATCCTTCCAATAAAAAATTAGGTTGATTTATAAACTTCTTTTACTTTATTTGTCACTTTTTGGAGAATCCACCTAATCAGCTTTGAAGAAAATCTGCCAAATTGGAAGCTTAATCTAAAACTTCTAGACTCAGCCCACAGTGATGAGGTTTAGTACAATTGAGTACTCGTCCTTTAGGTGGAGCGTGTCCTGACGTTCCTCCAAGTTATAGTGTGGAGAGTTTTTTTGCCGTTAATGCATGCCCAGTATGATCAGTTAGGTAGATTCATGTTGCGCTAGTTGATACCCTTGCTAGTAGGGACCTTGGCAGAGCTGTACCAGAGTTTTAACACTTGTCATTTTATGACTTTGTGGTATCAGCAAGTGTAACGCTTCCCTTCTGATGAATCTCCATTTCTAGCCTTATGGCTAACTCCAAGTCTAAATAGTTGTCCTCCGCCACATGTCTACCAGAACCCACAATCTTTCTTTGACAATTCTCTTTCTGTTCACCTTTTATTAATGTGAATGTTACAAACAGGGGCTAGAAGATGTCTTTTTATTTAAAGAATTAACACAGGCTTAAATAAGGCATTGGTTACAAGTGTGAGTGTCTTCGCCCCTAGGGAGGCGCATGAGGAGAGGATTATGAGGCAGGGGAAGCTACTGCTAGCTCTAAGAGATTGAGTATAGCTATGACTGTTTCTGACTTGGCGCAGAGCCTTTAAACTCTTCAGTGCAAGGGTGTTACATACATCTTCATTGTGGACAGGGTCAGTTGATCTTCAACCTGTAAGGCAATGGCAATTTGACTTCCTAGGTAAGAACTAGGCGGGTGTCCATCATGGTTGAAAGACTATTTGGGTGTAGGTTCTGATGAAACATCCAAGCAAATTAAGATGAGGTTACCTTTGCCGCCTTGGAAAAATAAGAAGATGCAGACGTTTTAATAATAAACATCTGACATTGAAGCAGGGACATGAAGGCGGACCATGCGGCATCTTGAGAGTCATTAGGTGTGGCTGCTTGTTCCATAATTTGAAGGAATTTATCTTACGAGGCTTAGAGCACTCTTTATGTCTCTGTAATTCGGTAATTCAGATGAATAGGTTCAGAGGCAAGGCGGATAACACTTGGGCAATCTCAAGTGATGCCATGGTAGTGCTTCAAGTCGATATGGGTAAAATGGTCCTGGGATTTCACAAAGGCAAAAGTTTTGTGCATCACATTGTGCTTCTCTGCTGAGAGAGTTTGAAGGCAATTAGATGCAGAGGCAGGAGCGTGAGCACAAACTTTAACTTGCTTGTGAGTTAAGAGAAACATGTATCTTCCCTCATGAAAAAAATGACTGAGAATATCATGAGAGTGGCAGAGTGCTCAAACCAAGAAAGAAGAGCTTTCCCATGGGGTTCCTGCAAATTTTCAAAGACAAGGAAAGTGAGATGAAAGAACTTTGTTTAAAGTGATGGAGAGGGTCTTCCAGATGGCTACAGAACAGTTGGTAAGAAAATCCCAAGTAAACACCCATAAGAAAGATAGTAAGCTGAAGAAGTGGCCCTTTTGTTTTTTTATCTTGAGTACATCTGGAAAAGAACCCCTTACAAGATGTAAAGTACAATGCTTAACAACATGGTTTTTCATATGATAAGGCATATAAGACCAAGGTGGAATTTTCAAAGTCAATGGTATAATCCATAGGCCAGTAGTTGTATATATACATTCTTTCATTAAACAAATATAATTGGAATTTAGTTAAAAAATCTAAAAAGAAAAAAGTTCCTTTTAGGACGTTTGTTGAGTGTTATTTATACAGTTGGTAGGCTTGGTTGCCATAGACCTCAAGGAGTTTATGAACTTAATCATTTTCCGTGGCTTCTAGAATTTTACAATTTCCTTCTAGACCCTATTTTTAGAATGCTGATTGGGTACATGTGGCATTACAGCAATTATATCTAAATTTTATCTATAATAAATTTGTTGAATTTTAGTTCAACTTTAGATTGGTGGCACAGCAAATCTCATGCATCTGGATATTTTTGTGTTAGATTTTGTGAATCTAAACCCAGAATTTCTAACTATCTAATCCATCAAAATTGCCCATTTTCGTCCTAACATTTTCACTGTGGAATACTATGGCAATGTGGCAGTCTGGAAACACCTCAACTGCCACAGCTTCCAGCTGAAGCCACTATCATTGTTCAGTTTTCTAGGAAGCTTAGTCATCTCTCCCCAGAGCAACTTTAAAAAAAATGGAGAGTTTGGCTGCTTGAAGCGCTGACACCATCCTGAAGCTTGTTGTATCCATTGGGGCAGCAAACTTTAGGGTCCTCACGCTTTTATGACAATGTATTCTTTCAAATGCGACACCTACCTTGCATCCCCTTCAAAGTGATTTTCTCTGCCTCAACATTCCACCTGATCTCAAATGGAGAATAGCTGCACTGTTTGCATCTTATGTTTCTGTTTGGACCATTCAAAATGGAAGTGCCCCTCCCTTGCTGCAGATGAAACTTTCGACCCACCCCCTTTAGTAATTTCCTTGCCACCTCCACCATAGAATCTTTCAATTGTGGACTGATTCTCCATCTAACTCCTTTAACCCATGCAGGCTCTTCTCAACCTGCACTAGTCAATCAGACCCAACCAATCTACAATACTCTGAAAAGATTTTAGCTCAGGGGTAATCAAGTTTTCCTTAGTCATTGGTTTGCAAACCTAATATTTCCGCCCCACCCTATTATTACCATTGATGACTCAGCTTTGGCTGACTCCATATTTGTTCAAAGCTCTAGAATGGATGGATCACGCTGAGCAGTATTAAATATGCCGCCTGATTTTTTTGGGTGGAATTTTTAAACCACATCCCAATCTCACTCTCCAACACTGATTCCGCCATTTTAATGGATTTCTCATTTCCTAAACTCACTACCAACTTTCCATATTAGTGGTATCTGTCCCTATCAACACTCTTCTACTCAAGCCCTCCACGTGCCAATGGAACCACTTTGCAGCATTTTACTCCTTCTAAATTTCCCTGCTGTTTTACCCAGAGCTAAATTTTATATTGAAGATCTTACATATGCCACAAATTGGTCATAATTTGATATTATCAAATCATCACTTTTGATCTGCACAATTTAAAAACTTTCTAAAAGCTCAAAAAATTTGCTTACATGCCGGATCTTCTTTTATATGCAGAATATAAGCTTTACATGTGCATTAAAGTAATACACACATAATTTATTCTTGTTAAGACAAATCTTATTCTCTTTCACCTCCTGGACATACTGTCAATGTCCCTATCCTCATTTTATCCACCCTTGCATGGTGTAAGTCTGGAGAAGTGCCCCTCCATTTGGACTGGGTGACATTTCTGTTTCCATCAATAATGGTAAAAAGGCCAGCTTCCCCTCTTATCACACAGGGTGACCTTACCATGTGGTGAATGAGCAATAGGTAACAGATTACCCTTTAAGGGGCCCACCACAAGTCCCAATATTCACTTTGAACAAATAAGTACAATGAATCAAGGGGACTTTTACAGAACTTTTGAAAATTCAACATTATCTTGGGATGAAAAGGTTTAACAAAGTTGAGGACAACAATCATTTGGCATCAAATTCTGAGATCCCTAAATCCATAGCAACAAATCTCAATGGGTGCACAATTTTGGATAATGATGTTTCAAGTTTCAAATTTTTTGGAAAAGCTTGTGCATCAGACCATTGGGAAATGCAGCCACAATTCGAAACCTGCCCCATACACACCAAAATCTTTGCCTAATAATTCCTGCTTGGCCAAACGGACGCTGGAGCAACCAGGTGCAGTTGGGTTGGGTACCCCACACCTGTTCCTACCCTCATGGGACCGCTCCATGTGAGGTGGCCATGGGATGTTCCTGCAGCCTGTTATATGAGACGCTGTCAATTTAGTCATTGAAATTAAAGAAAATTGGCAACTTGAGCATTAATGGATGAACTGAAAGCAACTTTCCTGACGCCAACAATTTTTTGAGGTTGGTCTAAAAGTTGTTTTTTTCTCCCCTCACTCAAAGTTCGCTATATTAGGTCAAATCTCAAGGGCCTCAACCTCTATTTTTTCCAAGCTATTCCCTAAAATGATCATCTTATCAAATAGTTATAACACACTGAAAAGATTGATGGTTAAGTCTCTTAATTCAAATTTATTAACAATCTTCCAAAACACAAGTTTATTTTTTTAAAGTTCAATTTTTCCTGCTGAACCCCCCATGGTATTTACAATGTGGCCCATTAGCCTTGCATTAACTGGCTCGTCCCATCTATATTTTTATCTTCGGCCCTTTTCACGGTCATTTTGGGCTTATCATGCCAAGGTCCCCACGACTTTTCCCCAAATCTCGCCACTCCCTATGCCCAGGCCCATTGGCCCCAAGTTGACAATAGCTGGGTTATTTACCAAATTGTTTGGTTCATTTGCAGCCTGTTGGAACTCCATTGTCAACCATCTCCCAACCAATTTTAAAATCATTTGTGTGGTAATACCACTGGCATTCTTGCTCGTCCTTTGGGTGCTTAGCATTGCAACTGGAAGGCCAGTCACAAATGTATATTCCTTTGCTCAGACATAATTAACCTTCCATTGTTTCCAGCCATTTCCAACCTCCTAATTGAGATGGGCAATGTAGTGGTTACCATCCTTCTTATGAATGATCAGTCTTTAGTCTGCCTTTGGTTGATTGCCCAGTCAATTGCCAAATTTTAGAAAGCAGTTCCCAGATGGCTTTGGAGGAATTCCTTCATGGTCAACTTATTCCATCACTCTTTTCTTTTCCCTCAGTCTGCCCTTAAAATGGAAACTTCATGATTGAGAATTGACTTGGTCTTAAGTTCTGTTCCTGACGCTGAGCCAGTATTCCTTTTAGTTCCAGGCCCTGACGCCACCCTTAATTCTGAACTGGTGTGCTGTAACTCTTGGTGGATTTGTGTATTTCCGCCAAAGGGGTTGCATAGGGTAGACCCACTGAGCAACGGACGAGTAATATGAGGATTGCTGGCCTTTTAATAAATAATCAATATAAAGATTCAAATAAGGAGCTATGGCCCTGCAATACCACTTTATTTAATATTAAAGCTAATGGTTACTTCCAAAACACCCTATTACTTCTTCTTTCTTTGCCAAAAAACCTCCTCTTCTCACTTTCATGCTCAACTCTTAATCTTTGGTATTTCTTGGTGGATTCAACATGTTTTTCTTAGTAATTCTCTATTTGCTATCAATTTTGAGTTTTGTTCTATCATCAGGCTTCAGCATAATTCCCCCTAATTCGCCAAACCATAATTTCTTCAATTGATGCACTTCACATTGACATAATCCATTACATAATCTCAAGGCTCACTATAAATCTAAATTACAATCCGCAAGAACTATAGCTTATCATCCAGTCATAACGGAATCTTAACATTACTCACCCTTGACTAGGTGATGTGTTCCAATTGCTTGTATAGCCAAAGGAACTTTGCATGTACTTGGTTGATTATTCAGCCACCTGCAGTTTCCTTAATAGTATAGATTTAACCCCCAGTCTTCTCAATTATCTCAAACATTTCACTCCATATGCTGACAAACTTATTCCTTCTTCCAAACCCATTTTGGTCATGAAATAGGACAATTTCTCCCTCCCTGCTCTGGGGAAGCTGCTGCGTCTACATTGGTCAGCTGCCTGATCCCAAATCTTCTTGGCTAGACTAGTTAAATATGCTTCAGTTTGCAGTTTAATCAGCATATCTGTTAAGGTAGACAAATAGCGTTAGGGCTTGACTCCGCCGTTATCCTCCACACAGAATTAAAGCAATTCCAGCAACGCTAGATGTCTTCCATAAAGTAGTTGGAAAGGGCTCTTGCCAGTTGCTGAGTGGCAGCTAATATTGTACGCAAAGACAGAAGTGGGTAAAAGGGTACTCCATTCTGAAGGCTGATCATTTACAAGCTTTAATAATATTTACCAAGGTTTGTTAACCCATTCTACCGTTCCATTAGATTCAGGGTGGTAGAGTGTAGTCAAGACCCGTGGATTGCCATTAGTCCATACAACATGGGCAGGATATGTGATGTGAAATTGGTTCATTGTCCAAGAGGATAAATTGCGGACAGCTAGTCGCTGTATGACACACTTCAGGATGAACTTGATGGTGGTGACATCCCCTAAATCATTGATCGCCCTTGCTTCCACCCATCTTGTTAAATGGTTAATGGCTATTATTATATATTTGGAGCAGTTTGCGCCAGTTGGCAGAGGCCCCACCACAACCAGAGAAACAGTATGACATGCGAAATGAGACTTAACCAGCTGGTAGGTGGTCTTCCTGTGGAATGGTTCCTACTCTTGGCACTGGTGACAACAAGAAACTGTTTTGAGAAAATCATAATGCATAACTCCCAATAGTAATGGGGTTGCAAGAAGTCCAGCGTTTTTTGCAACTATAAGTGACCTACTGCTCTATGAGCTTCCATAATAATTGCAGGTCTAGTGGAAGGTTTTTGGAAACTCAGCATCAATTCGCCAGTCTGCTTATACAGTTCCCCATCATGAACAAAGGTATCCCATCGCAGCCATCCAGAACTTTGATCACTTGTGGTGGCTCATTGTGATATTTGAACACAATCATCTTTTTGTACATTATGTCTGCCAAATCTGCCATATTGGCAAATGTCAGTAATAATGAGAGAAAGTCCGCATTCTGTTGTTTCGCCCCTAAAAAAGTGTACAATCTCAAAGTTATATCCTTGTAGATTTAAGGCCCATCCCATGAGCCATCCTTCAGGCTCACAGAGCTTCTGCAGCCAACGCAAGGCTGCATGACACAAACCACTTTGAATTTCACCCTGTGAATTTATAACAAAAACTGTTTAAATATGTATATTACCTCTAAGCACTTCCACTCAGTCACAGTGTAAATTTGTTCAGGAGCTGTTAAGCTTTGGCTACAATATGCCACGTGATGCTCTATACCATCATCATCCTTTTGAGATAGCACGGCTCCTATGGTGGAAAGGGAAGAATCAATTTGTACAATAAATTTCTTCTCAAAATTATGTATTGCAAAATGGGCGCACTAGACAATGCAGCTCATAGAACATTAAAAAAGTTTTGACATCATTCCATCCGGTCAAAGGTGACATTATTCTTCAACAGTTTAAAGAGCGGAGCCCCAAAACATCTGAAGTTGGGAATGAACTAACAGTAGTAACCGCATCCATCCACAAAAACACCTTTATTATCATGCTTATTACCCATCCGAGTTATCTTGCATATAGTTTTCACATTTTCCAGGTGAGTACTAAGCCCTTTGGAGTCTTCTACAAACCTGAGGCATTCCAACTTCTCCTTATAAAAGTGGCACTTTTGGGGCTTAATTTTGATCTTAGCTTCAGCGAGTTGGCAGAACACCTGTTTTAGGTAATCAAGATGTTCCATGAAAGTCTACAAGGACATATTAATATTGTCAAGGGAGCCTAGGATGCAAGACAGCTTCAGGTCACCAAAAATGGTATCCATAGCCCACTGGAACATAGCTGGGGCGTTGCACAAACCCTGTGGCATATGCGTAGGCTGGAACAACCCTTTTAAGGTGATTATAGTGAGCTTCTCTTGTTCCTTCACTGGCAACTCAATTTGCCAGTACCCCAATATCAAGTCCTTAACAGAGAAATATTTGGCACCACCCAGCCACTCTGATGCATCATCAATTTTTGAAAGTGGGTAAAAACTTTTTCTATAATATTTGGAATTTAGACCTATCAGTGAGCACCAGTGTTGGATACAGACCTGGAAGGTAGCACCAGTAAAGGCTTTAGTTCCAAAATTAGAATAAACAGGTGCAACGAAGGCTATCAGAACTACTATAACTGATTTTAAGACTCTGAAGTTATGAACACAATATTATATATAATTATAAATTATAACCCAAAAACAATTATGCCTATTGGGGAAACCCCAGGTCAAGGCTTTACCTGAATTGGGGTAAACCTGACAGAGCCCCCACCAAGCCTTGACCTAGGGTGACAGCATTGTTCAACCAGATAGGGCTTGGATTGACAAATTTGATATTAAAGATGTTGTGGAGGATGATTAATCCACCACCATAACCATTCAGTCTCCCAAAGCCTCCAAAATCATTGTAGGTATTCTAGCTACAAACAAGGCCAGACTAGTTTCCAAAATAATTATCATGATGGTGCAAAACATTTTTGAGATTCAAAACATCATTATAAAAAGTGAGGCTAGCTGAGATTGGGCTCATAGAAGGTGCTGATAACACTGAAACCAAAAGTGAGGCTAATTTGAATATTGAGTCCATCCAGGACTTTGGGTATAAGCATAAGTGATGAATAGATTTGTTTTTGATAAGAATTGTTGGCAGGCAATTATTCCCTCCATTGAGGTTGAATTTAGCAATTTGCTTTGTTTAGAAATGTTGGGGGATTTGGATTCTTCTGCTTTCATTGAATTGATATCATTTTCAATTATTAACACGGTGGAATTCTCAATCACAACGGGGAAACCTAATTGGTTAGTGTATTTATATTTTTTGAAGTGGATTTAGGCAAATGGGAATCAGGAGGATCGTTTGGTTTATCCTTAGTATTGGGTACTTAATTGATCCTGCAACTTTTCTGGAACAGACATAGTATCAAGAAAGGATGGAAACTTGATTAGTTAAAATCTGTTGGTTGATGGAGAGGCAATTCATCATTCATATATTTTGAATTGATCTTCTCTATTGGGACAATAAGGAAATTCATAGGATTAATAAAACCTTGCGGCTGTAAATTGAGGGGAATTACCATGTCCATGGGTATATCAAAGCAATCAGTGATAGAGTTTGAGGGTTTAACATCAGCTGATACATTGGGCATTGTGAGCTGGGGAGTTGTGATTTTGGCGTTGAGTTGAATATTCAGAATGGTCGGTCCAGTAATTGGAGCTTTGCTAATTGTATTAAGGACATCTTTAGTTTGAAGGATACTTCATAACTTGAATAAATTCTTCAATATTGCTTTAAACCAGAGAGGCAGCTAACAAGGACTTTTTCTTCACTGTAAATAAAATCCAGAAGACAATAATCATTGAATTGAGTGGTTTCCTCCCAGGCTTTTTGTCTCAAGTCATCCCAATCTTTCTTGGTTATTAGTACTTGTTCCTTATAGTAAAGTATATTCTTCATGTATCTCTTTATTTTATGATGCTGGCAATGTTGTTCATCTCTTTCAACTTTTTCAGCCATATCCAACAGGTCAAGTAAAGGTTTTAATTGACTGAGCATTCTGAAATGTATTTGAAGTTCTGGATCCTAGGAAAATGATTTTTCTGTAAAGGTATTATTCACTATTACTGGGTCTAGATCATTCCAAAGCAGATATCTTTTCATATCAGAGTCAATTAAATGGACGGTGTTCTCCATTAAAATATTATGTGTGATAATATTGTCCATAGTATTTTTGATTATTTGGTGTGACTTGTCAGATTTCAGACAATAAACACCAGCGGTAGAATTTTCACTGAATTCAATAAATTAAGATTAATCAATTGTGGATTTCGCACTGAAACCTAACCCAACTAGAATAGGACTTAACCTTTAGTAGAGGTTCTAGAGGTCCAAATAAATCTCTTAGTATTGATACTTAATTAACTCACAATGATTCAGAGATTCCCACGAGAGGTTGGAATAAGACAACAAAGTTATTAGTTTTATCGTAATAATGGATTCCAATTGGAATAATGATATCTACTCTCAAATGATCAAAAGGTAACTACTTGAGATAAAATATGTGTTTTGACAGATGTGGTCCTTCAAGAACTTCCTCCTTGAGTAGATCTAGAGTCTGAGGAGAAGTTCAACCTTGCAAAGATATGTCTTTGGAATAGCCTCAGAAGCAACCTGACAGAAAGCACCAGAGTCGGAATTTAGACCTATCAGGGAGCGTCAGTCTTGGACGCAGACCTGGCAGGTAGCACCAGTAAAGGCTTTTGTTCCAAAGTTAGAATAAACAGGTGCAACGAAGGCTATAAGAACCTTTACAACTGATTATTGAGACTCAGAAGTAATGAACACAATATTATATATAAATATAAATTATAACCAAAAAACAGTTATGCTTAATGGGGAAACGCCAGTTCAAGGCTTTGCCCAAATTGGGGTAAATCATGACAGTAATGCTGTTAAGCTTCTGGTAGTCAATAACTACTCAATTGGAGCCATCTTTTTTTGATGATTAACACTGAGGATGCCCAGAGATTCTTTGATGGCTCTAACATAGCCTGTTCAACCAAATTGTCTATCTCAGCAGATACAACTTCTTCCACCACCTTGGAGTGATAGATAGGTCTTGACCAGAGAGGAGGGTGATCCCTCATGTCCAATATATGCACAATCCCATGTGCACATCCAAAGTCATGGTCGTCAGATGCAGAAATGCATTTGGTATTTCGCAAACAGATACATCACCCTATTATTCTGATCCTCTGACAGGCCAATTAGAGCCTTCCATGGAACCGGAGCCATTATGGGCAGATGAGGCTTTTTTGGTCGCCCAAGATTGTCCCATGGACCAAAGCCATGTATCTGGTACACCTCATTGATAGGAACCAGATTCAGATAAGCCAGCACTTGATGCTTTTGCACCTTCATAGGTTCCTTCTGCAGCTTGGCTATCAACACCCTCACTTCCCCCTTCCCTGGTAACAGGAGCCCAAGAGCCACATGGGGTTCAAGACATGATTGCTGATAGGGTCCCATAATCTCACCATGCAGGCCTTCTGGCATATCTAATTTTAGCTCCAACCCTATTATGACCTTATGCCCAGAAGGTATGCATAAAGAACTTGCAGCGCACAGCGGAATATCATTTTTACTTGTAAATCCTGTTAGGAATCTCTCAGGTCCTGTAAAAATTTTACTCTTTGGAGTTGATTAAAGGAGGTCAACCCTAGTAATATTTCTACTGCACAGGTTCAGTTTCCTCGTGCACCTCGCGTTGTAAGAATATATATAAAATGGTAATAGTATGAATACTATTATCCATAGTTGAGTTAGAATTATCTTCAGGCCCAAAGCTTCAGCCAGTATTTCCGATAATACTGAATATCGCACTCTTAAGGATTCATTCCCTATAATCCTGTTCACTCAATCTTCATTAAATCCCTCTGATGACAGTTTCCTTTGGCCCAACACACAGTCAGCAGCAATCTTTAGCCGTGGTTCTCTTAATCTCTAGATCCCCACTCAGATCTCTACTCTTCTCTGAGAGTCTACCAATTATTGCCTTCTGCAATAATATCCTTGAGATGGAATCTTCACGCTAGATGCTGATAGTCTAACTATTACCGAATCTACAGTCAAACTAATGGTTCTTTATTACTTCTTATCCAACTGTAAATGTGTGTTTTTTATTATAGTGAATTCTAGGGAATTTATAGGGGATTCGGCTGTCTAACCCTTGGTTGACACCTCTTTGATGAAATGGCAGCCGTTGCCATTGAATCACCCTTACTCATCTTGGCAACGATGGTCTTCCCCCATCCTGATTAGGATTCTGACGGTAGACATCCTAGAGACCTCAAATGGAAAGAGTTGAAAACATATTCTTAACGTTTTCCTCTCAATCCAAGCGAATCATCCATAATTGGCTAGCGACCTGCTTAGATAATGGGACTTTTACCCATTATGGCAGGTCACTTCACTAACCAATTGATTTGCTAGTTGCAGGTGGCATCACTCACCTCGCAACTCATTAAAAATTCCCAATCAGTCAGTGATGAAACCCAACTGATCCCAATAAGTACATCTGATAGTTAATCACTATCAGATGCCCTTATTTCGTCAGCCGCTCCACCCAATGAGATATTAGGTAATCATCCAGATCGATCCCCAATGGATACAACCAGACAAATATCCTAAAATCCCCAAACATAGTTCCTCCAAAATTCGGGTCAACCAATTTCCAATTCACTTCACCTTAGGGAATTTTTCCCCTAGCGATACCAGGTAATCTAGCAGACTGGGAATATGGGCAAAATTCCAACAGGTCCTCTTCTTCATCCTCTTATATTGAACAGAAATCGCCCCATCTCTGTACACAAGATTAATTTGGCTGGAGCAGATGGAGTCCTTTGGATTTCTTCTATAGATAAAGTAAATGGTGATTTGTTGGCCTAGAATGCTACTGGTTTCTTCCACCATATTGACCATGGCCCCAAATGGCCGCATGAACACAGCTCTGATCAGCATATTGTAATTGTTATTAAGTAAAACCACAGCTGGAGCAGATGCCCCAACTGACCCAAGCCTCAAAGGCAGAACACTGTAAGCGCACACTGACACAGTGCTCTGTTCCATCAAGGTCCTATACACTGCTCTGTGTTCCACATCAGGCTTTAGTGGAAGCTTAGCTATGAGCTTGTTGAAAATTATATTGACAGGAGCACCAGTATCAATAATCGCCCTAATTTTGGTATTTATACAAAAATGTCACAGTAAATACACTCTGAATAAGAAGAACCATTGGTGCTTATTACATATACATCAAAGGGCTTTTGGTTATTCAGAAAAGTGAGAATACCAGCGCCAACATGCGGATACTCCTGGGAAATTTTCTCTACTGGAATCGCCACTACCACCCCCTCTAAAGCTGTAACATGTGTTGAAGGTTCGCCTTCAACTGTACCAAACCACTCAATGATTTTCCAGATGTATAGCTTTTGCATCTCTCGGTGGAACTCCATGTCTACATTGTTAGGTCTCTCCATTGGCTTGAGGCTAATATATCATATGGGATCTGTTGATACAAAATATTGTCAGATTGAGTATTGAAACCAACATCAAGCGACTCATTGGAATCATCAGGGACAGTTAGCTTTGAATCAGTGGAAGTAGAGCGTCCCTTCTCTACTCTATTTGACATTTTTCCAGTTTGTTCAAGGAAACTGATACTGCATGGAAATTAAGTTTGCCCGGACAGCTAGCCACATAATGGCCTCGTTGGCTGCACAAAAAACAGCATTTTTAAATGGCACTTGTATCTACATCCCACTAAAGAACCAGGTCTGAAATTAATTAATGAATTGTAATTTGGCCAAGGACACACTGGCTGAGTAAAATGGGGGCAGAAAGGACTCACTAGAGCGTTAAGTGGATGAGTATTCCCCGCGGATTATAATTAAGTCATTATTGTCCCATATCCGGTGAGGATTTGGTAGCAGTTTCAGGTGCTTTCCGTTACACATTGGGATTACTAAAAGTGATGGATAGAATGGTGCAAATGACTAACAATTTTTAGTATATCCACGTCCTCCTGAAGAATGTAGGACATAGCATTTTACAGTTCTTGATATGGCTCAAAAACCGCCATCATCACTACGCCCATCTCCTCATTAGTTAAGACATTTGCTCCCATCAACACATGAGCCTCAGCCATGAACCGCTCCACAAACCCAACAAGGACTCATTTTTGGAAAAGATAATATCAAAAACTCTGACTTGCGCTGAGCCATTAATTCTTGCCCCCAAACAGACAGATCACGGTCTCCTTTACTTGTGGGTAGGTTACATACTATTTGCAAGGTAACATGTTACCTGGTCAGCGCTTGCAACATCCAAAGTGGATAACAGCAGTTTAGCTTTCTGCCAATTGGAAGTCCCCTCCAAGCAAATTCAAACCGCTTGAAAAACCCATGTATGTTTCTGTCATGATGAAATGAGACAGCTTGTCACTGCAGACCTCCCCTTTCCTTAACAACCTCATTTTAACTTACACTCTGCACAGTATAGCCACTTCATAGTGTTGCCCACAAGGTCAGCAAGTTAGTTGTTTCATCTGCCCACCATGTGCAGTTGGTGAAAAGCTTTGGCGAACTGATCATTTAACTTTGATTTTTGCAGAAAATCTTTTTTGAGCATGGAGTAGTGTATCCAAGGCAGTCTTCAGTTCCATGTATTGTGACTACTCAATAAACTGGGGTAGTCCACATTGAGAGGAACTAATTTGTGTTATTGAGTGGCAAGTAAGAAGTTATTTAATAAGTTGATCAATGGGTCCCTATAGTGAGCACCACTGTTAACTATTGGCAGATTTGACTGATTCCGCCAAAAGGGTTGCACAGAGTAAACCCACTGAGCAACGGATGGGTGATATGAGGATCACTGGCCTTCAAAATAGGTAATATATATAAAGGCTTAATAAGGAGCTATGGCCCTGCAATAACACTTTAATTAATATCTAAGCTAACGGCTACTTCTATTACTTCCCTGTTACTTTTTTCTTTGTCAAAGAACCTCCTCCTCTCACTTTCATACTCAACTCTTAATCTTTGGTATTCCTTATAGTGATTTAACATGTTTTTATTAGTAATTCTATTCTTGCTATCAACATAGGTGTTTGTTCTATCATTGAGTATCTAGCAGGATTCCCTTGGTTCACCAAACCATAATTACTTTGATTGATGTACTTTTGTCAAAATCCGAGGATTTCTCACTTATTTTTTTTAATCCTGCATGTCTATTTGGGTCGAAGCTCTGTAGATTGATCCTCAATAGTGCCTGTAATTTATGGTATTCAGACCGTCCAAAAACTCACTAAACCTATTATAATCGCCCCAACTCTTCCAGCTGATTAGGCGTAATTTTCCCTTTGTGTTGGGAACTTCTTTTGAGGCAGGTAGATATACAAGCTGTGGAGCAGGCGCGTTCAGCTTGTCAACACTTTCTTCAAAAAAAGGATTTAAGTAGAAAACCAGCAAAGAGATGAAATAGATATAACTTTTACTATAAGCTATTTATTTTTTAATCAGTCATTAGGCCAGACGCCAGTATTTATACCTCTAGGGCATCTCCTGGCCACATTCAAGCACAAAATGTCAACAGATATTTTACCACTTCAGTTCAGACCTTGAACTGATATGACTGAAACCTTTTCTTAGGTTTATTGGTGGCAAAATACTCTCAAAGTTGGGAGTATTTCAGGTAAAAAAATAACTATAAAAGCATGCAAAATTGTCTTAGGATCTTCAGGATTTGAGTTACGTCATACTTCTGATGAAATACTCCTTCTGTGAAATTCTTGCCTTGATTGAAGTAGATGATGTACCCCTAATTGGGACGTCAGCAGGCCTTTCCCTCAATAGCACTAGGTAATCCCTTTCAGGCAGTCCAAGCAAGTGCTATCATGCCAATTATGCGGATTGACATACAAATTTCGCCCTAAGGTGAAAAATTGATTATGTTTTTCGTTCATCTGATGGTCCATGGGATTTTAAGATGTTAACTTCAGGTTGGTCCCAGACGATTTTGTATACAAGTTAGTTTATTGTGTTCCTATAATTGGGACCAATTGCTGAGATTTGATGCATAGGAAATCAGCCATATATGTGAGTGTATTCGGCCTGAGCACTCTGATAAATACTTAATTGTATTGATATCGAGATATTTGGCCCAAATAATATAATTGCAATAGGCTTTGAGGTAAGAATATAAGTTTTAGCTCAAGCGTTGCAAGGGTAACCAGCTTTATCTGATGGTTGTCAAAGGTTTATTTTCATGTCAACCACCAGAATCTGACATTTCCCCCCTCTTGACTCAAACATAAGCCCTAAAATTCCTGATTAGCCTATGTTGGTCTGTTATCATCAGCCCAAATACCCGATGAGCATGGAGTTGAGTTTTCTGTTTGGTAACTTCAGCCTGAACGCCTGATGAGTCCAAAGTATGATCCTCTCATTGTAATTTTGGCCCAAATGTCCATTGAGTCTGAAGTTGGATCCTCTCCCCTACCTCAAGTGCGGCTAGAGTATTAATTAAAATAAAACTATTATATATAAATATTTTTTGTTTTTTTTTCTGTGTTTTTTTCAATTTTTTCTTTTCTTAATTGGCCCTCTTATTAAACCTTCTTAAGAATTTTGCATGGACTCAGTTGTATATATGGCCAGTCCTAATATCCTTGATTGTGTATATGAACTTAGACGTTTTCTCAATCACTTCAAATGGCCTGACCCAGATGTGATCTAACTTTTGCAATTGGCCCGATCTGTGGGTGTTAAAAAATAGAACTTCATCTTTAACTTTGAATTTGGCCAGTGTGTAGCGATTCTCTAAGTCCTTTTGATGTTAAGCCTTTTTCTCGGCGAAACTGTTGTCAAAGGCTTTAGCTTATAGTTTGATTAAAGCATCTGTAAGCTTCTCAACGTACTGAGGATAAGTGTTTTTTCTGAGATCCTTTAGGGCCAAATATAGCAGCATTGGTAGGCCTGAGTGTCTACCATATAATACTTGAAAGGATATATCCTGGTTGATGGATAGTAGGAGATATTGTAGGCGAAGACTGCTGAACTTAGATAAGTACTCCATTCAGATGGTTTGGCTGAGGTTAATTTCTGGATAATGTTCACCAACATCCCATTTGTGCGCTCAACAGTCCCATTAGTTTTGGGGTGATAGGGAGCAGAAAGCACACCTTGTACTCCCATTAGTTGTTGAGCTTGGCAAGGACATTGGTGGTAAAGTTGGTTCCATTATTGGTCAGAATAACCTGGGGACATCCATGTTTGTGGATGATGTTTTCAAGTACAAACTTGGCGGTGGTTGCTGCTCCAGCTTCCTGAATGGCCTTGGCCTTGACCCATTTGGTCAAGTGGTCGATGGCTACAATTATGTGCTTGGCCCTTGTATTGCTTGTTGAAAGTGGGCCAACAACGTCAATAGATACAGTGTGTCAGGAAAAGTTGGGCAAACAAGCTGGTAAGATGTGCTTTTTTGAATGGTTTTTTGCCTTGGCACTCTGCAAAGCATTCCAGCGTTTCTTGGATGTCAAAATGAATTGACTCCTAGTAGTAGAATTGCTTCAGATGCTCTTTTGTCTTCTTTAATCCGCCATGTCCTATGGCCTTATGCGCTTGCATTAATAGGTCAGTTTGGGCTAATGGGCTTAGAAAATATACTTTTTGTCCTCGATGATCTTATAAAACATCCCGTTTTTGATGGTTATATTTTTTCATAGCTCTGATAATATTTTTAGACGGATTTGGGCTCATCTTGATACTCTCCACTGATCATTTTCATAAACAACTCATTGGCAGCCCTACTAAGTGTTGTAATGGTGGGTATTTGGGATAGACAGTCAGCGTTCTGATGTTTTGCCCCAGCTCAATGCTCGATGGTGTAGACATAAACTTGAAGCTTTAATGCCCAGCGGGCTAATCAGCCCTCAGGTTCTCTTAAGTTGTTTAACCATCTTAGGGAAGCATGATTGGTAACAACTTTGAAATGAGTGCGATAAAGGTAGACCCAGAATTGCTTGCAAGCATATATGACAGCTAAGAATTCTTGTTCCATCACCGTATAGTTCCTTTCATGAACGTCTAAGGTCTGACTAGCGAAGGCAACTGGGTGTTCTTCACCATCTTCTCCAACTTGGGATAACACGGCCCCCACTGTTATTGGAGAATTAGTTTGGACAATAAATTTACGATCAAAGTCTGGGTATCAAAGAACAGACGCGCTTAACAGGGCTGATTGGAGTTGATCAAATGCATCCTGGCAAGCTGGAGTCCAGTCAAATGGGACCTTATCTTTAAGAAAATAGAAAAGCATCTCTCCAAGTTGTGTAAAGTTAGTGATAAATCAGCGATAGTACCTAATCATGATTAGGAATACTTGAATATCACGCTTGGATTCAGGCCATTTCATTTTGGAGATTGTATCCAACTTAGAGGGTTGGGGCCAAAGACCCATTTTATCAATCACAAATCCGAGGTATCCCGTTGGTCTTTGAAAAAATGACATTTTCTGGGCTTAGTTTTTTAAGTTTGCAGAAGCTAGCCTTATGAAAACCTCCTCTAAGTGTTCCAGGTGGTCGTTAAAAGTGTGGCTGAAAACTTTGATATCATCAAGGTACACTAGTACACATGACAATTTCAAATCTCCCAGGATTTTGTCCATTGCCTGTTGTAATATAGCTGGGGCATTGCGAGCCCTTGATGCTTTTTCATCAGCTGGAATAGGCCCTCTTGGGTTATGATTGCACATTTCTTGCGCTCCTCTTTGGGAAGATTTATTTGTCAATATCTGCTAATAAGGTCCATTACTGAGAAGAACTTTGCGCCCCCTAGCCTATCCAAGGCATCATCAATTCATGGCAGTGGGTACAAGTCCTTCTGTCAGGCAAACAGCGAGTTATAATTAGAATGGTCTGCCAGCCTAGGTGCTGGAGCATCCAAACAGCAAACCAGAATGCTAAAGGCACTGCTGCTGGTATGACGGATATGAGACTAGAAAGGAGTTTCGCCAATGACTGCCAGTGAGCCAGAATCTCATATAGGCACATAATAAATTACCAAACAAATATGGCCTTTAACCCTGAGGGGTAAATGAGTGTCAGCCAAAAAGGCGGTTTATTTTTCAACATAAAAAACTAAATTTAGGGAAAGGTTTTTAATAAAAAATAAAAAAAGAAAAATTGACCAACATTTTTCTAAGTGCAATGCAACTGATTATATAGTGGTCAATTGATGAGGAAACAAGCAGGTATCAGGTCCCTCAAGTTCGACCTAACTGGTGAATTATTTGGGAATGGGGGCAGATAAGCTCACTGGGAACTGATATTGAAGGAATCGGTGGCAGGCCAAGTTGCTGTCAGTTTGACCTTGAATGCTTGAACCGAGACTCACCTGTGTTTCCAGCAGTTGGCGCGACAGCATCTGGCCTGACAAGCAATGGGAATCCCCCAAGGCCACCTCATGTAGGGGCAGTCCCAATTGGATGGAACGGTTTCAGGATGCCCAACCTGCCCATGCCCAGTCACTGGGCCATTCATTCAGTCAAAAACGTTGAGTCAGCCACAACGCCTGATTTGCCAGAAGGGAGCTTCAAACTATTGTTAATGGTGTCCAATGCTGCTACCTGTACATTAGGGATGATCCACAATGATTTTGGGAGGGGGTTAATTTGACAATCACGGTTTTATATGAATCAAAACCATCATCAATACCTGCCAATGAATTAATCTTCATTCCTTTTTGACTATGTGGATTCTAATCATTGGGCTCATTTCCACTCATTTTTGGACTTATCAACTTCATTTCAGCGATTTCAGTGCAAATTTCCCTGATAAGGCGTACAAGTTCAGGTGAGGTGAATGTTGGTACCGGGGAGGGATCTGAAGAGGGAGGGCTGTTACCCAGCGCTTGTCTACCATGTGGATAAGGTCGCCCTGGGTGATGAGGGGTACATCCACCCTCTTTGGAGCCTTTTACTCAGAAATGGGAAGAGGTCCCGATCAACGCACAGGGGATATTCCCCTGTACTTACATTACCCTTTCCTTTTTCCAAAGGAAGAGCTCCACAGCCTGGGAACTGCACAAGGGCCACATTTTTGTGCGCCTTGGGTAGTTTGATCGCCATTACCATTATGACTTTTTGGGGGGATGGGGGGTGTTGGGGTGGGATTCATTAAATGCATCACCCAGTTCCATGCAGTTAGTGCAATCACGAGCCTTAACCCAACTGTTCTCATAAGCCAGATACCCTTTCCAGGCCATGAGATACTGAACTGACCACCGTGATTTAGGGGGATGCTAAGATGTTTTCCACCTTGGCTTCTTCCAAATCCTCTATCATAATTGGTTTAGGTTCGACAGGGATGTTCAGCTTAAATGGGGACAACAGATAACTGTGGAAGATGGGATGCTGTTTCCAATGAGCTGAAAGTTTCAACCAAAAAGCACCATTGCCCAAGTCTTCCTCCACCTGGTGGGGACCCGAACGTTTGCTTGAAAACTTCTGGGAAGGCACCAGCATTCGCAGATGGCGAGTGTCCAACATAACATGATAGCCCACTGTGATATCATAACCAGGAAGCCATTTGCGATCCGCAAAGCATTTATAATCATTGATAGCCTTTGTGAGGTGCTCATGTACTAAGGACTGGGTAGATTGTATATTTTTAACATGATCTGCGGCAGCAGGAACCTCTGGGCATATACAGGGGCCAACTGAAAAGGAGGGACTATAACCTAACGTTGCTTCATAGGGAGAAAATCCTGCAGAGGCGTGAGTACCATTGTTATAGGCGAATTGGGCAAGAGGGAGGTCATCAGCCCAAGTATCCTGGGCGGCCAAAGCGTAACAGCGCAAATATTGTTCCAAAATTTGGTTAGCCCGCTCAGTTTATCCATCAGACTGGGGGTGGTAAGCGGTGGAAAAACAGGGGGTGATTTTTAGGATAGATAAAAGCACATTCCAAAATTGCGCTGTGAATTGGGGTCCATGGTCACTAATGATATCCTGTGGGAGGCCAAACATTGAGAATACAAGGCGTACAAAGAGCTGGGTGGTCTCTTTTGACATTATCGCAGAATTACAGGGAACAAAAAGGGAAAATTTGGTGAAGTGATCAACCACCATCATCACTGGTGAAAACCCATTAGAGCAGGGTAATTTGACAATAATGTCCAAAGACACCAATGTCCATGGACCCTCCACCTATTGTAATGGGTTCAGGAGGCCCTTCCTTCCTGAGTGGTCCAACTTTTCCTGAGAACAGGTAATGCAATTGGTGATCCAAACTGGAACTTCCTTAGTTACGCTCACCCAGTTATAGGCTCACTTTATCAATTCAATGCATTTTTGTTGCCCAGATGACCAATCGTGGGAGAGTCATTATGTGCACAAAATACCTTGGCTCAGAAATGAGGGAGAACCCAAATTTGCGACCTAAAATAGATGAGTCCCTCCACCAAGTAGTACAGCAAGTGTTTATGATTATGAAGGGCTAATTGCTCAAATAACTTTACCCCTTTGGGGCAGGTCATTTGGCTGGCTAAGACCTGAGCAACAAGTGGGGCGTTGAGAAGCAAGGGCAGCAGAAGAGATTATGGGGGAAACAATCGACATAATTTGAGCAGCAGGAATCATGGTAATGAGGTCCACTTTTTCAGAATCCGTGGGACAGTGGGTGGGGTTTTGGCTGAGAAAATCGGAAAGTACATTAGGCGCACCTTTTACTAATTTATATTTGAAATTGAAACTACACAAGTCCTGATAGGCTCGGGCTTGTCAATGCACCAATTTTTGAGGTTTACAGAGATACAAGAGATCTTGTTGATCCATGAAAACAGTTAACTCATGCAGGTCACCCTGTAACAAGTACCACCAATGAGTAAACGCTCATGCTACGGCTGCCAGCTCTTTATTGTAGATAGCCCAGGATTGCTCTGTAGATGTAAATTTCAGGAAAAATAGGCAGCCTGATGTTCCAAGCCCTCATGCTCTTGGAGCAGAACTGCCCCAATGCCACCGAGGAGACATTGCACATGATGATATATGGCTTAGCAGAATCTGTATGTTTCAGGACAGGAGGGGATAAAAACACTTCCTTGATCAACTCAAACACCTGCTGGCATTTGGGCGTCCTTTAGAATGGTACATTCTTGCTGGTGAGGGGTTAGAGCGGGGCCACCAACTGGGAAAGAGCTGGGGAAATTTTTTTGGAAAATAATGGTTCCCAAGAAGCTCCATAATTGTTTCTGGGTTGTTGGGGTAGGTCATTCCCCAATAGCATCCAACTTATTAGGGGAATCACATAACCATCCTTAAGGATGAGGTTCCCAAGAAAGGTAACTTACTCCTTATAGAAGTCACATTTGGAAGGCTTAATAAACAAGCCTGCCTTATGCAAAGCAGCCACGACTGCTTCCAAGTCAATAGTGTGTTGTTTGGGAGTTGGGGAGTGAACCAGAATGTCATCAACATAAGCGACCGCGCAAGTAAACTGGAGGTCACCCAGTACACTGTTGATCATACTTTGAAATGTAGTGGGGGCATTCTTCAGCCCAAAGAGCATTATGCAGAAATGATAAATGCCTCGCTTCATCCAGATTGCTGTTAATCATTCTTGCCCTTCCATTACTTAAATCTGGTTAAAGGCGTTGATGAGATCCAGCTTAGAGAACACCCAAGATATGGCACTTGTTTGGCTTATTGTATGCTCTAAAGGCAGGGGGTAGGGATTGTGAACTGTGACTTTGTTTAAATGTCCTTAATCAACACAGGGATGGAGGAAACCATCAGCTTTTTTAGCAAAGACAATAAGAGATGTGACTGGCGATGTCTCCTTAAACAACCACCCTTTTTTCAGCATATTGTCCAACCAAGTGTTGAGCGCAACCTCCTCCTTTGCTGTGTGGGGATACAACGGGCAGTTAAATTTCACCAATTGTACCGTCATACAGAATCCACAGTCAATTTGGTGTGAGGGGGAAGACAGTTCGCCTTTTCAGAATTGAAAATACTCTGGTAGCGCATCAATTCTTTGGGAAAATTGGACGGGAGGCCTGAAGGGGAAATGAGGGAAGTTATGGAGCTACGACCTTAGGCATTCTTGAGAGTATTAACTAAAGGAATTTCTCCCTCGGTTTGATCATTGGCAAAAGACAACATATCTGACTCTAGATGAATCTTAACATGTTGCTGACGCCACCATCCAACTCCTAAAATAACCAGGAACACCAAGTTTGGCATTGCTGAGAACCAATCATAGAAGCTGAACTGGTGTATTGAGAATTTAACTGGTTGGCAAACTAGGTATGAGGTTTGGGAGGCTAATGACAAAATCATCACCAAAGGATCTGCATCCAGGTCAAGTTCCAATTGTTGAGCCAGTTCAACACTCATAAAATTGCCTGCAGCTCCAGTATCCACCAAGGCCTCAAAGGAGACGTGATGGGACCCAACACTAATCTTTATGGGTAATAAGAAGTAAGCAAAGTTCTCTTTATTGGTAGTTGTGGATGAATCCAGTGATACCGAAGAGATGGTAGTGGAGTCAGGGGAAACCGCTAGGTTCATAGGGGGAGTAAACTCATTGCAAATCGGAATTTCAGATACTACTGACATGGGCCCAATAGCCGTAGCAACTATGGGGTGTGGATTTGGCATTTTGAGTGGAATTAGGCTATTATGGACCAGGAAATTTTTTTTCACAACCTGGTTCAGCCGCAAAGAAGGGGCCATTGCTATGCCAATATCAATAAGCAAGGCGGAAATGGTTAGGAATAATGGTTGGTCAATTATGTCAGGAAAACCGCAAGTTAGAATTAGATTGGCCTGCCAGACTAGGTGTCAGACACCCAAACAGCAAACCAGAATTCCAAAGGCACTGCTTCTGGTATGATAGATATGAGACTAGAAAGGAGTTTCGCCAATGACTTCCAGTGAGTCAGAATCTCATACAGGCACATAATAAAATACCAGACAAATATGGCCTTTAACCCTGAGGGGTGTATGAGTGTCAGCCAAAAAGGCGGTTTATTTTTCAACATAATAAACTAAATTTAGGGAAAGGTTTTTAATGGAAAATAAAGGAAGAAAACTGACCAACATTTTTCTCAGTGCAATGCAACTGATTATATAGTGGTCAATTGATGAGGAAACAATCCAGGATCAGGTCCCTCAAATTCAACCTAACTGGCGAATTATTTGGGAATGGGGGCAGATAAGCTCACTTGGAACTGACATCAAAGGAATCAGCGGTAGGCCAAGTTGCTGTCAGTTTGACCTCAAACGCCTGAACCAAGACTCGACTGTGTTTCTGGCAGTTGGCGCAATAGCATCTGGCCTGACAAGCAATGGGAATCCCCCAAGGCCACCCCATTTAGGGGCAATCCCAATTGGGTTGGAACGGTTTCAGGATGCCCAACCCACCCATGCCCAGTTACTAGGCCATTTTTTGGTCAAAAACGTTGCATTGGCCACAATACCTGATTTGCCAGAAGGGAGTTTCAAACTATCATCAATGGTGTCCGATGCTGCTACCTGTACATCAGGGATGATCCCCAATGATTTTGGGAGGGGGTAAATTTTGATGATCGTAGTGTTAGCTGAATCAAAACCATTGGCAATTCCAGCCAATGAATTAGTCTTCATTCCTTTTTGACTATGTGGATTCCAATCATCAGGCTCGTTTCCACTCATTTTTGGACTGATTGACTTCATTTCAGCAATTTCAGTGCAAATTTCCCTGATAAGGCGTGCAAGTTCAGGTGAGGTGAATGTTGGCACCGGGGGAGGGATCTGAAGAGGGAGGGCTGTTACCCAGCACTTGTCTACCATGTGGGCGATGTCACCCTGGGTGACGAGGGGTACAGCCACCCTCTTTGGAGCCTTTTTAATTGGAAATGGGAAGAGGGCCTGATTGACACACAGGGAATGTTCCCCTAGACTTACACCTTCTTTGTGATGTTGTTTAACTTCCAATAATCAATAACTACTTGGTTGCTTCCATCTTTTTTCTTCACTATTAGAATTAGTGCTTCCCATGGACTTTTTGAAGGGACTAACATGCCATGATCGAGGAGTTCTTTAATCTCCTTGGATACTGCTTCTTCTGATGATTTCTAGTGTCTAATTGGGCATAATCAAATAGGTTTGTGATCTCCATTATCAATTTTGCGGGTGACACCATTAGCATATCAAGTCAAAATCATCTTGTGCAAATATTTACAATATTTAGAGAATATCTCCTGAGCTTGGCCTTTCTTGGAGTTGGTAAGGTTGCTTAAATTGGCCATAGGGACAACATTATTTATGCTGAGTAGGTCCTTATTGGGGAGTCTTGATTTGACAAAAGTTCTGAACTTATGGAATGATTGAATGTTCTGTGGTAGGGAACAGATTCAAAAAGTGATTGTATGATGTCACTTGATGGAAATGGGCTGATTTTACAGATTTGCACATAATATCTGTATTTCTCCGTTGCCCAGAATGATAATAACAGAAGCAATGTTTGGTTCAAATTGAGATTTAGACCATGGTTGATATACTTCACCATAAAGTCCCTCCATGATATTAAATTGTTAGTCCCGTTGGGACAATTACTTGCTCTCCATATGGTATGGTGATGGTCTAATTTTATTGAGGTGGAATGCCATTTGACTCAAAAATCTTTGTGAGTAGTGGTTTTCTTTGACTGTGCTTTGAAATACTCAATCAGGGTGACTCCATCTTTGTGGGCCAGATTTATTAATAGGCTGGGTTTTTTTCTCACTGCCTTATCATGGTTATTGTAAGGAGAGTGTCTATAACTCTCCTGTTCCCAGCGTGGTAGTGCGCGGTGCACCAAGCCAACGCCAGGGAACTAACCGTTAGTGCCAGAGTGATTAGAGCCCAGCAGAGGGTGCAGGAGCAATAACCGCTCAGGCATAAAATTGCAAATTTTATAAGAAAAAACCCAGTAAAAGTAACGCGGTGCATATATTGACAGGGGATAAGTGACCCAGGTTGGAGGGGATCTGGTAGACGAATGGTGCACGAGGAAAGAGATGCATGGTCCTTGCAATGGCAAGGGTAACAGAGCGCGAGACCTCCTTGAAGAGGTTTGCACACAGGAGCGATCATAATGTCATAAAATTTTAAAATAATGTAATCAGGTTAAAGGTTTAATTGGGGAAATTGACCAACAAGGAATGTTGGTCAGGGAAAATGTATTTAAGCTCGGATGGGGGAAATGGGGTTATGCCACAGTGGGCCCAAGCAGCGACTCACCAATAGGGCGATAAAGCCATACAAGTTAGTAAAATAGACCAAAACTGACTTCACTCGAGTTATTGACTGAATTTGGATTCAATCCAAGAGCGTTATTTCATAGGAGGAATGGGTTTTGAAACCCCATTCCTTGACTAACCAAACCTAACCATCCACCTGAATTTGGTAGATAGTTCGTTTTAACGCTTGGGCTGCCATCAGGGGCTGGGCACTTGGCACCCCACTAGGACCAACCTGGGCATATTTTTCCCTTACCCAGCGCTGGCCTAGGGTGTACTTCAGGTCTGGGAGGCCCTGTAGCTTCACCTTTTGGGCCTCCAAGCGCCCAGCCTTATCTTTGGGGTTGATCCCCACTATGATGTCATGTGTATATGACATTACCTTCTCCTCCTGATGGGGCTCAACCCCCCTCCAGGGGCTTGCACTAGGGAAAAGTTCTTGTGGGCTGGGGCCAACTTCATGGCAGCGACAGACGATTTGGGTTGGGATCCGGCAGCCTGGGAAAAAACTAGTGGAAGGCGTCAATTAGATCTTGGGCATGCACACAGTTTTGTGTTGGTACCCAACTGTTTTCAGCAGCATCAAAGCCCTTCCAGGACACCAGGTATTTGAGTCTTTCTTTAACGCGGCGTGAGGCAACTATTTCTTCCACCCCCACTCTAGCGCCCCATCCATGAGATAGGCCTCAGGAGTCTCTGGTGGGGGCCCTCAAACAACGTCAGTTTTCTCTCATGAAACACAGAGAAGATCCAGAATGAGGGGGAAATCTAGCTGGTATGAGGCATGGCCCACCTTTCTAACCACGCGGTAGGTCCCAATCCTCTTTGGTCCCAGCTTCTTACATGGCTGCTTGATTGGGATATTACAAGCATCAAGCATCACGAGATCCCCTTCCTTGTATGCGGGACCCACTTGGTGCTTCCCATCAGCGTTCTCCTTATATATTTGCATAGCCGCCTCCAAGCTTGTGGAAACCCCCTGGTGGACCTTCTTGATGGTCTTGGCAAAATCCACCACCGCTTCAACCTTTGACCCACAGCTGGGCTCCATGTTAAAGGCGGGGTTAAAGCCATGGCTGGTGAAAAATGGGTAACATCCAATCGAAGAGTGCAAGGTATTGTTGTAGCTAAACTGGGCCATGGGAAGGTGAGAAGCCCAATTTTAATGATCTGCAGCGGTGTAACATCGCAGAAACTGTTCCAAGCACTGGTTCACTCGTTCAGTATGCCCATCTGATTGGGGATAATAGACAGTTGAACGGCAAGGGCGAATCTGAAGAGTCTTACACAACTCTTCCCAAAAGACAGAGGTAAACTGGGGTCCCCAGTCACTGGTGATCTCCTGGGGGGAACTCCATGGAGTGCAAACACATGCATGACGAAAAGCCTGGCCATCTCAGCCGCTGTTATTGTAGTTTGGAAAGGAATGAAGTGGGCGAACTTTGTAAACCGGTTCACTGCCACCATGATGGCTTTGTAACCATCTGAGAGAGGTAGTTCTACAATAAAATCCACCAATAAGGAAGTCCAGGGCCCTTCAGCTTTCTGGACAGGTACCAACAACCCCGCTAAAAGTTGATAATTTGGCTTCATTTGGTTGCAGACTACACATTCCTTGCAGTACCGCACCACCTGAGCAGGCAAGCCCTTCCAATTGTATGTGCGCTGGATTAACTCTAATGTCTTTGCTTTACCAGGATGACCAATTGTAAGTCCATCATGATGGTCCCGGATGATTTCCAGGCGAAGTGGTCCAGAAGGAACCCATAGGCGCCCCTGGAACCACACCATCTCATCCTTTACATGATAGCCCTTGGATAGATCCTCTTGATTTGATGCGCTCTTAGCAAGTATCATGGCATATTCGCCTGACAGAGGCTGAGAGAGGACGACCTTTCTGAACATACCATAATCCTCAGCGTTTTCCAGAGGTGCAAGCATGGGCCCGCTGGCCAGAGGAGAGGGTCATTGAAGCAGAAGCTTACTTGGAGGAATCATCACCTGGGTGTTGTGAACTTCCACCTCCTTGGGGTCAGGCGCTAAAGCAGGGTTGTGGCTCAAAGCATCTGCCAAACCATTATCCTTGCCCTTGGTGAACTCATACATGAATGTGAATCGGGTAAGGGTCTCATGCCAATGGGTCTGCCGTGGGGTTAAGACATGAGGAGCGCGGTAGTACAGCAAGGCACGGTGGTCTGTATGTACCCAGAAAGGTTGGGATGAAACATGCAAGTGGTGACGCCAATATGTCAGCGCCTCCACCACTGCTAGTAACTCCTTATAATAAACAGCATAAATCAACTCAGGCAGAGACATCTTCCTAGAAAAATATACCACTGGATGCTCTATCCCATCTTCGCCTACTTGTAACAAGGCGGCCGCTATGGCGAAGTTGGAGGCATCAGTCAACACAATGAACTCCTTGGAAGGGTTGACATGGTGAAGTATAGTCGTGGACAACAGGGTGCACTTCACTGCTTGGAAAGCATCCTCCAAAGTGGGGGACCACTGAAGCACCTTGGCACCGCTAGCCTTGTATAGGGGAGCCGCCACCTCAGACAGATTTAGAGTGAACTTCTTGAGGAACGTGAACGTCCCCAAAAAGATCCTTAATTCCTTAACCAAGGTGGGGGTAGGCCACTCACGAATCGCCTTCTCCTTGTCTGGAGTTATCATGTGTCCTTGGTCAAACACAACGTTGTCCAGAAATGTGACCTGGGACTTAAAGACTTTGCATTCTGAAATTTTCAATGTAAGGCTGGCTTCTTTTAATTGCTCCACCACTTGACAAAGGTGAACTGCATGGGACTCCTTATCAGGGGAAAACACCAGAATATTATCCATACAAGCGACCGTGCATACCCCTAACAGATCCCCCAACGCGGCATCAATGCGGCGTTGAAAGATAGCAGGGACATTCTTGAGCCAAAGGGCATGACCCAAAACTGGAAGATCCCTTTTTGGGTACGGAATGCGGTCAACCACTCTTGTCCCTTTTTAATCCAAATATGATTGAACGCATTGAGGCAATCCAACTTGGAGAAGACCTTCGCCTTCTCCACATAACGTGCAATCTGAGAATTTAAAGGGATGGGATGGAGGTCTGGTACAGAAACGTTGTTAAGGTTACCATAGTCTACGCATGGGCGTAAGGTACCATCAGACTTCTCCACGAAGAGTAAGGGGGAGCATACAGGGGAGGTACGCTGAAAAATCGCACCCTTGGCTAACTGTTCTTTCACCCACACATCCAACGCCTCTTCCTCCCGGACAGTTAAAGGGTAAATAGGATAAGAGATATGCACTAGATCCACCATGAGATTGTAGTTAAAATCAAACTCAGAGTGCTCATGGAGTGCGTTGGCAAATGCTGCATTAAAAGAGGATTCCAAACCCTCCAAGCAAGAAGGTATAAGGATTTCCACTGAGGGCTTCTGCATTGAGGCAAGGATACAAGGGATACGGTGGGGCCAGTGGGGCAAGTCGCCTGGGGCGTTTTCTTTGGACAAAGGCACAACAAATGTGCGACCATTCTTCATGGTGAGGGACAAGGTATTCTCCTTCAGGTTAGTTCTAATGTCAAATTTCTGCCACCATTCCACACCCAAAATGATAGGGAACAGGAGATTTTTGATCGCACTGAAGTGATCAGACAAGTGGTACTTGCCAACCTGATAATCCACTGATCCAATGATCTTCAGAGTGGGAATACCTTGGGACGCCCCTCCTCTAACCATATCACCTGGAAAATAACTCATCCCAAGGTAGTCGGCTAAGTACTGGTCCATATAGTTTCTAGTAGCGCCAGTATCCACCAAAATAGTAGTGGTAAGTTTCCCTAAAGGCGAGGAGAGGGTGGCAGTCAATATAAAATACCCGGAATTGTCTTTATTGATTGAAGATAATGACAATACTTCGCCAAATATATCATTATCTGGCTCAAGCCTGCAAACAGAAGTGGTGTTGGAAAAAAAGGGGGTGGGATATTTGGCTACTCTTGGTACTGAGGCCGCATACCCCACCATGCCTTCTGCGGGTGCATATACTTGATTATATTTTAAACGCAGTGCTTTTTCCACTTCCTGAGTGCGCCTAATCATGGTAGAGGTCAACCGTGGGTTCTTTGGGGTAATTTGATATACAGTAATAGGTTTTTCATTCAGGCCATATGAACTAATAAATGGTTCAGAGGTAGAGGCCAAGTTTCCGTTATAAAACGCGTTTTCTGACGTGAATGACCCGATCCCTTGATCCACAACAGAATGCCCGAGGTTATCTAAGGCCAACACCACCAGGCCCATCTGCGCCTGTTCTGACAGCATCATCAGAATGCACCGGTGAAGGGAAACTCATTTCTCAGAATGGAGTTTAATGAATTTGGCAGAAAGTCAGGGAATCACGACTTTCAAACATCAAAGTGTCTGAAACCACCAGGTATGAACATGAAGGGTGGATACTTTCCAGTTGGGGGCAACTAAAATAACGCCAAGTTGCTCCAACCTTTGGGAAGAAGAGGAAACAGTGGTGCGGCTAATGACAGCCAGAGCCCACTGCTGATGACCACTGTTTCCACTTCAGAAAAGTTCCACACGGAAATAGTTCATGCACATAATAAAATGAGGTTGGTCGACTAATGTAAGAAGAGTGTCTATAACTCTCCTGTTCCCAGCATGGTAGTGTGCGGTGCACCAAGCCAATGCCAGGGAACTAGCCACTAGTTCCAGAGTGATTAGAGTCCAGCAGAGGGTGCGGCAGCAATAACTGCTCAGGCATAAAATTGCAAATTTTATAAGAAAAACCCCAGTAAAAGTGACGCGGTGCACATGTTGATAGGGGATAAGTGACCCAGGTTGGAGGGGACCTGGGTGAACAAATGGTACATGAGGGGATTGATGCATGGTCCTTGCAATGGCAAAGGTAACAGAGCGCGAGACCTCCTCAAAGAGGTTTGCGCACAGGAGTGATCATAATATCATAAAATTTTAAAGTAACTTAAACGGGGTAAAGGTTTATTTTGGGAAGTCAACCAACAAGGAATGTTGGTTGGAGAAAACGTATTTAAGTTCAGATGGGGAAAATGGGGTTATGTTACAGTGGTCTCAAGCAGCGACTCACCAATAGGGCGATACTGCCATCTGAGTTAGTAAAATAGGCTGAAACTGACTTCACTTGAGTTATTGACTGAAGTTGGATTCGACCTGAGCGCGTTATTTCATAGGAGGAACGGGTTTTAAAACCCCATTCCTCAACTAAACTAACTGAACCATCCACCTTAATTTGGTAGATAGTTCGTTTTAATGCTTGGGCTGCCATCAGGGGCTGGGCACTCAGCACCCCACTAGGACAATCTGGCATATATTGCCCTTACCCAGCGCTGGTCTAGGGTGTGCTTCAGGTCTGGGAGGCCCTGTAGCTTCACCTTTTGGGCCTCCAAGCGCCCAGTCTTATCTTTGGGGTTAATCCCCACTATGATGTCATGTGTACATGACAGTTATAGTAAAGTGGAATAGCCTGGCCAAGAATGGTGAGAGTATCGTCCTTATGATTGGTAACAACTCCAAATCTTCTTAGGAAATCAGTCCCAATTAGGATATCTTAGTTTGTTTTTGGCAACACTATGGCAGGTGCTGTTACTACAATGGATCCAAATCTGAGTGGTAGGGTACTGTATGCACCCATCAATTTGGTTGTATGCGTTCCAGCTGTTCCATAATCCTGACAGTGGGCAACATTGGGCACAATTTTCAGTTTTTTAACAAACTTTGTGCTGAATATGTTGATAGGAGCACCACTATCAACAATGGCTTAAACTCGCACCTTGTTTACTGCTATGTCCACATAAGTACATTTGGAGTAGTTTTCAGAGGTATTTATTGTATGAATGCTGTGATTACTGCCCAATTCCAGGTGTGATTTTAGGCTTGAGCAAATATCTGGGAAATTATCTGCCAAGGTCTTCATGGGAATGGCTAGTAGAACCTTGTTAAGCTTAGGTAGGTCAGTCAAACATCTGGGTTGGAGGTCTAAACCCTGACCAATAATCTGCTTTGCGTAGGGTTTTGATACTTCAGCTTGGGCTTCTTTGGTAATTTTCAAGGGTTTAGTTGCTTTTTCTGTGGCCTGAGTAGTGACCATCATGACATCATTAGCCACTATATGGTAGAGGTTATCTTTAGCAACATCTTTAGCCCTAAAGAGCTCATCAGGGTCGGATGGAATGGTTTGATAATCGGTGGAGTTAGAGAATTCCGCCTCTACTCCACCTTCTCTTTTCCCGCCTCATTGTCACTATTGATTTCTAGAGCAAAGTTGACCCCAGGCTTTTTGTTGGACCGTCTGTAGCATTGTCTAGCAAAATGCCCTTGTGACCACAATTGTGGCAAATAATCGGCCCTGTTTGCTGCTTTTGCTCGAATTTTTGGTTCATAATTTGGAAAATTTTCCCTTGGTCAGCCATAGTGTTGCTTTTTGGGCCCAAAAATTGGATTTTTGCTGATATTTGGCCCAATTAGGAGTATTGAAATATGGGAACAGCTTCTCAAGTAATTGGTAAGTTCTTAGATCTCCAAGCTTCCATTGAATGCATGCAGCATGACATTGTGCAATTCACAGAAGGGCATAATCACGTGCTCCATTGCAATCCTGGCATCAAACTTATCTATGTCATTGCACCCACGCAGAACTTGTGCCTCTTGGAAAAATCTATCTTTAAAGTCCTTAATAGTCTCATTCTGTTTGAATTCAATATTAAAAAGCTTTCTTTTTCGGGTTTCTAATTTCTCAGGCCCTCCAAACTGTTTTGTTTTGCAATTTTGGCATCCATATAGGACCAATTGTCGCTCAAATAGGGAATAACGAGGTCACAGCTATGGGCATCAAGTGAGTTAATCGGTGCAGATCCTTTTGCATGGTCTGATGCTCCTCTCATTGCTTTTTCAAATAACTTGAGGAAAGAGTGGACATTTCCATCCTTATCAAACTTTGGTAGATTCAATGATTTTGAAGTCATCTCGCCCTAGTCAGGCATAGGGGTTGTACTTCTTCTTGAATGTCTTGGTGTATCATCGCCCATAATTGGCCCTCTTTCCCGTTGGGAAGTATCTGGAGTCAAGATTGATGCTAGGCCTTTAAACATAGAATGGATGTTCAAAATATCAGTTTCTGCATTGGTGTCAACTTCCAAAGATTCAATTTCATGATATTGCTTTAAACTACTGGATTATGACGCCTGAATTCGGCCCTTAGTTAATTTTCCAGGTTGTTTTTTGGCCAGATAAGTGGAGCTTTTTCCTATTTTTTGTTGAAGTTGGGTGAGCACTGGCAGCCTTGCTTTTTGAGGGATTCAAATTCTTTTTTAAGGTTGTCGTACTCCTCTTTGAATAAAGCTTGATTGGTTGTTATGCTTTTTATATCTTTATCCATACTGTCTCCTCGGAAATTGGCAGTTGATAGTTGCATTCTGAGTTCCCAATTTTCTTGAGTAATTTCAGTATTTCTGGCCTGCAATCTCAACACCACAGTCCAAAGTTTAGAAAATTTCTCTTTAATCTGGGCATCCTCTTCATCCCTATTTGGGACGGCTGGTTTTGCTGCAAGGTCCTCAAAGTTTTTGTTGATAGTATCCAGCTCAGCCTGAACATACTCTTCAAAATCATTAACTTTTACATTTAGCTCCAGTTGATTTCTTTGGCCTGAAGTGGAATGTATGGTAAGTCATTCTGATTGAGACAATAGGTAATCTAAATGGCTTTCCAGTTTTTGACAGTGGTTATTCATGGTTTGTACCCATTCTTGTGATAGTCCATGGTTGGCCAGAACTTCTACGGCCATCTTTGGGACTCCTTCGTCCAGAAGCTCCTAGAGGATGTTCAATCTCCCATGAGCTTCATTGGCAAGTCCTGTATTATCAACAATTGCCTTTCAGACTTCAACTAAACTGGAATTTAGTTTGTTCAGTAGGGCATTTTAGGAAGATTGTTCCTCCCCTTGCATACAGTAGATTTCCGTGATTTCCTTATTTTGTCAAGCAATGATTCGCTGGGTATGCTTAATTGAGGGTTAAACAAAGCTAACCAGGAATTCGTTAGTTGTTTGACTGTCTGTGAGACGTCTGGCAAGAGATGCCACGGTTGCATCACAGTACTTCATATATATCTCCCTCTTGAGTGCCTGATCCTTAAGGAAGTTAACATGCTGAAGGAGGGATTGACTTGTAAAGTACCAATCCTAAAACTCTGATATAGGGTTTCCAGTATAGCTTTTACGCTTGAAGGTGTAAGATCAATCAGGCTGGTTGTGTCTGCATGAGCTCTCCCCACTGTGATAAGAACCAGGGAGCAGGAGTTACCCGCTTCAGAGCCTTGGTAGCTGGTATTAAAAAATCTGAGATTTCTTTGTCGCTGGTTACCATCTCATTGTCACTTTCTCATCTGGCCAATTCTTCCAAGAATTGGCTATGGGAATCCATTTCAGAAAGTGTAACCAGTTTTGAGTATACAATTTGTCAAAATCTGAGGATCACTCGCTTATTTAATGTTATCCTGCACATTTATTCAGGTCAAAGTTCCGTAGATTTGATCCTCAATAGTGCCTGTAGTTTACGATATTTGGACCATCCAAAAACTCACTAGGCCTATTATAATCGCCCCAACTCTTCCAGCTGATTTTAGGCGTAATTTTCCCTTTGTGTTAGGAACTTCTTCTGAGGTAGGTAGATATAAAGCTGTGGATCAGGCGCATCCAGCTTGTTGATACTTTCTCCAAAGAAAAGGATTTAAGTAGAAAACCAGGAAACAGATGAAATAAATATAACTTTTATCATAAGCTATTTATTAGATAATCAGTCATTAGGCCAGACACCAGTAATTATACCTCTAGGGAATCTCCTGGCCACATTCAAGCACAAAATTTTAACAGATATTTTACCACCTCAGTTCAGACCTTGAACTGATATGACTGAAACCTTTTCTTAGGTTTATTGGTGGCAAAATACTCTCAAAATCTGGAGGATTTCAGGTACAAATTTGCGATAAAAGCATGCAAAATTGTCTTAAGATCTTCGGGATTTGAGTTTCGTCATACTTCTGATGAAATACTCCTTCTGTGAAATTCTTGCCTTGATTGAAGTAGATGATGTACCCCTAATTGGGACGTCAGCAGGCCTTTCCCTCAATAACACTAGGTAATCCCTTTCAGGCAGTCAAGAAAAAGCTATCATGCCAATTATGCGGATTGACATATAAATTTCACCCTAGGACGAAAAATTGATTACGTTTTTTGTTCATCTGGTGGTCCATGGGATTTTTAGACGTTAACTTTGGGTTGGTCCCAGACGATTTTGTATACAAGTTAGTTGATTGTATACCTATAATTGGAACCAATTGCTTCGATTTGATTCATAGGAAATAAGTCATATGTGAGCGTATTCAGCCCAAGCGCTCTGATAAATACTGAAAGAGTTGACATTGAGATATCGGCCCAAACAGTATAATTGCAATAGGCTTTGAGGTGAGAACATAGGTGTTATCTCAAGCGTTGCAAGGGTAACCAGCCTTATCTGATGGTTGTCAAAGGTTTATTTTTGAGTCAACCACCAGAATCTGACAACTTTGCATTGACATAATCTACTACACAATCTTGAGGCTCACTTTAAATCTAAATTATGATTCATTGTAACTATAGCTTATCATCCAATCATATTGGAATCTTGACATGTGCTCTGGCTCACCTGTCTTTGCAATCTCTTTAGTGTCTGCAGAAATGATTGTATTCGCCAATACTTAAAATTACTTAATTTTATTGCCAGTAAAAATTTGTACAGGAGCTCATCAGGTTTTCTTAGAGGTCTTGGTTGATACTGGAGCTGCGGGTAACTTCATGAGTCTGAAGTTGGCTCAGAAGCTTAATCTTGGCCTGGACCTGGGTCCTGTGGTGATGGCTGCCTCATCGGCCTCTCACCCATCCTATAAAAGTATGGCGCCCAATACCCTTCTCAGTTCACTAGTTTGGTTTTTGCAACACTTCTCAGCAATGCCTAATTTTGTGTATCTGGTAATTTTGGTGTAGGTTAGTGGCATCAACAGCATTTGAGATTCACCTTGAATCTAATATGCTGTCATTCTCTAGTGGTCAGGTGGAGGGCGAGTTTTTCTTATTAGATATCCTTACTACAGCTCAAGGCTGTAATCGGTTACATCTCTTGTTTCTCCTTTGGGTCTTCCACTTGATTTTCCCATGGCGTTGATGAAATCTGAAAGTATCTTTAATCCCACTAATGCGGACCACCTTTCCCCACATACGGAATCTGACTTGGGGTTTTGAACAATGGTTCAGGTGGTGAACATAAACTGCCCACTGTACCCACACACATCCGAGGAGGAGGCTGTCCTCAATGCATGGTTAGATAACATGCTCAAGAAGGGTTGGTTGTTCCGAGAGACATCCCCCATTGCCTCTCCTATTATCTTTGCCAAGAAGGCAGATGGTTTCCTTTGTTCCTGCATGGATTACTGCCACCATAATAAGATCATGGTCCATGATCCCTACCCACTGCATTTGGATAAGACATTTTGCCAAGCGATTGCCAAGTCATGCATGTTCTCAAAGTTTGATCTGGTTAATGCCTTTAATTAAATTTTGGTGACAAAAGGTCAGGGATGGCTTACTGCTATCTGGACAAAAAGAGGCACAATCAATTTTGAGTGATGCCTTTTGGGCTTAATAATGTGCTCAACATTCCAAAGAATAATTGATTATGTGCTGGGTGATCTCTGGTTCACCTGCATGGCTGCATCTATCAATGATATCTTGGTAAACTCCTCTACTCCCAAACAAAATGCAAAGGACTTGGAGGCAGAGTGGCTGCCTTGCCTAAGGCAGGTCTGTTTGTTAAGCTATCAGAATTTAAGATTTATTGGGAAGAAGTCGCCTTTTTGAGCAACTTGTATTGAAAGATGCAATGATATCAGACCCAGAAAATTGGGTGCTATCCGCGAATGGCCTACTCCAATGACACAGAACCAATTGAGAAGCTTCTTAGGAACCATTATATACTTGAAATTGTTTCTAACCACTCTATCCCAGTTAGCTGCCCCTCTTCATCTACTCACAGACAAGAACGTCCCCTTTTTCTGGATGACCAAATGCCAGCAGGCATTTTCTTCAATTAAGGAGGTTTTTATCGCCCCCTGTCAGATTCTGTGGTTGCTCAAATATAACCCTTTGACAACCTACATGTTGGGCCAATTTTCCCTCCTAATGCTTGAACTAATAATCTAATTAAAACCTATTGCAATAACATTGCTCGGGCCAATTATCACAACATAAATTTTAATTTTATTACTAAAGCTTGGGCAATTATCCCTGCACATTTAGGCCAACCTTCTCTGCAACTACTCAGGTGGGCTTATCAACTCAACGTCAATTTAATTAATTATTCTACTGGTAGCTTGGGCTGAATACATTCGCACAGTTGGGCCAATTATCACTGCCCCAAACCTCAGCAACTAGTCCTGATTAATAGGGATTAATATTAAAAAATCAGTATACAAAATTATTTGGGAAAAAACCTGTAGCTAACGTTAAAAATTCCCATGGACAATCAAATGAACAGAAAACGTAATCAATTCCTGCCTTAGGGCACATTTGTATGTCAGTATGCAAAATCAGCATGATAGCACTTGCACATGGACTGCCCAAATGGGAGTACCTAGTGCTATTGAGAGGGTTAGTTGACATCCCAATTAGGAGTCATTTATTAGCAGTATGATGAAAAATATATTTGGAGCTAATCCTAAAATAATTTTCATATGTCAATATGCATAACTGGCATGATAGCACTTGAACATGGACCACCCAAATGGGAGTACCTAGTGCTATCAAGAGACCTGCCAACATCCTGATTAAGGGTATGTCATTTATTTAAATTGACTACAAAATCTCCCAGAATTTGTATTTTGTAAGCAGTTGGACAAATCTCATTTTGAGATGATCATAGTACCATTTTGCACGCTCATAGCTGTGGTTTTTGTCCCTTAAATCCTCCCAAATATGAGAGAATTTTGCCACCAATAAACCTAGTAATAGGTCTCAGTTGTATCAGTTCAAGGGCCAAAGGAGGTGGTAAAATATCTGTTGAGATTACATGCTCAAATGTGACCATGAGATGCCCTAAAGATATAAATACCAGTGCCTGGCTTAATGAATAATTATTAAATAATCTAGTCAAATAACGATCTAGTGTATATAATCCACTTTCCATTTCATACCATAAGTCACTTTTTGTCATGGAAATGGCAGAAGAAGTTTAGACCTGCCTACCAGTTGGGGTGCGTAAGCACCCAAAAAGCAAGCCAGAATGCCAGAGGCAAAGCTGACCAAATGACTTGACAGGGAGCTGGGCATTGGGAAATGATGAATTGTTGGTGCAACACAACAGTGAGTATGATCCCAACGACAAACCACAGTGAACCCACTCCTGACCCAAGGGGCCTTGCAGCAGGGGGTAGGATCACAGAGATAGTTTCCATAAGTTCATCAGCATATGGGGTCATTTCAACCAGGGATGCAAGGAGATAGATTCTCTATTGCAATTGGTGGACATAGGGCCACAAGATCTCCATATACGCTTGCCAGAATTTCAAGATAACAGGGTTATAGAGTCAAAAATACTGGACTCGCTGAATCCAATTGATGATGGAGGGGCCATAGTGACCATAAGTACTGGTAGAGCCCATCTGGTATACAGACTGACAGGCCACCAGGGAAACGCCATCAGAAATGCAGTCAGAAGGAGTAATATTATAAAAATGGTTGATTTTTTTTGCAAAATTTTATTGAAGGAAAAGGAAGAAAATTGACCAACAATTTTCTCAGTGCTATGCAACTAATTAAATAGTGGTCAATTGGGGTAGTGAGAAGCCAGGATCAAGACCCTCAATTTTGACCTAACCGGCGAATTATTCAAGAATGGGTGGGTCTGTTCCTTGAGAACTGACATCAAAAAATTTGGCAGTCAGCCAAGTCGCTGTTAGTTTGACCTCAAACGTCTGAACTGAGGCTCAGCTACATTTCCAACAGTTGGTGACAGCATTTGGCCCGCCGAGTGATGGGAATCCCCCAAGGCCACCCCACATAGGGGCAGGTCCATTTGGTTGGGAATGGGTTCAGGATGCCCAACCCGCCTGCGCTCAGTAGCTGGGCCATTTGTTTGATCAGTGGCATCACATCAGCCACAATAGCTGAATTGTCAACAGGGGACTTTGAACCCTCGTTGATGGTGTCCAATAATATAGCCTGCCCATCGAGGATAATCCCTGATGACTTTGGTAGAGAGGTGATTTGTTCAATTGACCCATTGATCAAATTAGAACTGTTGGGCGCTCCAGCTGATAGCTCAGTCTTCATGCTTTTCTGGCCATTTGAGATCTGAGCATCTGCCAGATTACCACTCAAATTAAATTCAATTGATTTCAATTTGACAATCTTGGCGCAGATTTTGCTGATTCCCTGTAACAGTTCTGCTGAGGTAAGTGCGGGTACTGGGGGTGGGATCCAAAGCGGAAGAGCTGTTACCCAGCGCTCATCTACTATGTGAGCGAGATCACCCTGAGTAACAAGGGGTACCACCATCCTCTTTGGTGTCTTCTTACTTGGGAACAGGAAAATGTCCTGATCAATGGCCAGAGGACATTCCCCAGGACTTACATTACCCTTTCCTTTTTCCAAAGGAAGGGCCCCACCACTGGGAAACTTCACAAGAGCCACATTCTTGTGCGCCTTGGGTAACTTAATTACCATGATCATCGCAATCTTTTGGGGAGGGTGGGGAGCATCAGGGTGGGATGTGTGGAACGCTTCAACTGGAGCCATGCAATTTGCGCAATCACGCGCCTTGACCCAACTGTTTTTGTAGGCCGAATACCCTTTCCAGGCCACAAGATATTGTACCAAATGTCGGGATTTCTGGGATGCCAGGATAACTCAACCTCGACCTCTTCCCCGTTATCAATGATGATTGGTTCTGGTTCCATAGGAATTGTACCCTTGAAAGGTGACAACTGAAAACATGGAAAACATGATGTTGCTTCCAATGCGCAGGGAGCTTCAATCAGAATGCCCCATTCCCCAGTACCTCCTCCACCAAATGGGGGCCCAAGCGTTTACTATTGAATTTAAGGGAAGGGGCTTGAATTCTTAAGTGATGGGTATTGAGCATGACGTAGGAGCCCACCGTAAAATCATGACCCAGAAGGCGCTTATGATCCACAAACCGCTTGTAGTCATCTATGGCTTTAGTGAGGTGTTCCCGCACTAGGGCTTGAGTTGATCTGATGTGAGCAGCATGATCTGCGGCAGCTTGAACCTCAGGATGCAAGCACAGCCCAACCAAAAATGAAGGATTATAACCCAACGTTGCTTCATAGGGGAAACCCCCATGGATACGTGGGTCCCGTTATTGTAAGTGAATTGGGCGAGAGGAAGGTCATTTGCCCAAGTTTCCTGCGCAGCTGCAGTATAGCAACGCAGGTACTGTTCAAGAACTTGATTAACCCTCTCAGTTTGTCCATCATAATGGGGATGATACGCCGTGGAGCAACAGGGGATATTTTCAGAATTGATAGAAGTTCACTCCAAAACCGCGTGGTGAACTGGGAGCCATGGTCACTGATGATCTCCTGGGGGAGACCAAACATCAGAAACACATGGCTTATGAAAAGGCGGGCAGTTTCTTCCGACGTATTTGTTGAAGTACAAGGTATAAAAAGGGAAAATTTTGTGAAGCAATCCACCACTACCATCACCGCTGTGAACCCATTAGAACAGTGGAGTTCAACAGTAAAGTCCACGGACACCGATGTCCATGGTCCCTTTACCTGCTGTAAGGGGTGCAGGAGGCCTTTTTTACCTGAGCAATCTGACTTAGCCCTGGTGCAAGTAACACAATCAGCGAACCAGGCCGGAACCTCTTTCATCAGACCTGCCCAATTGAAGGCCCTCTTAATCAAATTGATGCATTTTTTGTTGCTGGGATGTCTTATCGTGGGGGGATCATGATGTGCACGAAATATCTCCAATTGGAAGGAGGGGGAACCCAGATGTGAGACTGGAAGTATTTTAGTTCCATTACCAAGGAGTATAGAGAATGTTTGTGACTCGGGTGAGCCAACTGCTTAACCAACTCCACGCCCTCAAGGCAAGCCATTTGACTGGCTAAAACCTGATCCACTAGCAGGGTGTCTGGAGCCAGGGCGATGGATGAAATGATGGGGGGAATGATCAACAGAATTTGGGTGGCAGGAATCGCGGTAATGAGGTCTAATTCCTCCAGGTCCAAGGAACAGTGGGCGGGGCTACAACTTAACAAAATGGAAAAGCACATTGAGTACCCCTTTTATTAATTTGTATTTAAAGTTAATACTGCACAGGTCCCAATAGGTTCAGGCTTGCCAATGTGCCAATTTTTGGGGTCTATGAAAATATAAAAGAGCCTGGTGATCTGTGCGGACTGTCAATTCATGTTGAGCGCCCTGCAACAGGTACCGCCAATGAGTTAATGCCCATGCAACATCAGCCAATTCTTTGTCATATATAGCCCAAGGCTGCTCCATTGCCGTGAACTTCCAGGAAAAGTAAGTGACTGGGTGTTCTAAACCATTGTGCTCCTGAAGCAACACCGCCTCCACTGCTACCAATGAGGCATCACATGCAACAATATATGGCTTAGTGGGATCGGTATGCTTCAAAATGGGGGAGACACAAACACCTCCTTGATCAATTCAAATGCCTGCTGGCATTTGGGCATCCAGAGAAATGGAACATTTTTCCCTGTAAGGGAGCGGAGAGGTGCGGCCAGCTGGGAAAGTGCTGGGGAAAATTTTTTTAGAAAAATGATGTTTCCCAAGAAACTCTGAAGTTGTTTTGGCGTAGTTGGGGCTGGCCATTCTCAGATCAAATCTAACTTGTTGGGGGGATTGCATAACCATCCTTGAGGACAAGGTACCCGAGGAAGATAACCTCCTCCTTATAAAAATCACACTTGTAAGGTTTGACAAACAAGCCTGCCTTATGCAAGGCGGCCACCACTGCTTCCAAGTCAGTAGCATGTTGTTCAGGAGTTGGGGAGTGCACCAAGATATCATCAATATATGCAACTGCACAGGTAAACTAGAGGTCACCCAGTACATTTTTGATCATATGTTGGAATGTAGCGGGAGCATTTTTCAACCTGAAGGGTATTACACAGAATTGGAAAATACCACGCTTCATCCGGATCACTGTTAACCATTCCTGCCCTTTCATTACCCGAATTTGGTTGAAGGCGTTCACCAAATCCAGCTTAGAGAACACACACGGGATTTGGTGATTGCCTGGGTGATTGTCTGCTCCAGAGGCAGGGGGTAGGGATCAGAAACCATCATTTTATTTAAATGGCTGTAATCTATGAAGGGACAAAGAGAACCATCCACCTTTCTGGTGAAGATGATGGGAGAGGTGATGGGCGAGGTCTCCTTGAACAACCACACTTTTTCATCATATCATCCAACCAGGTATTGAGTACAACTTCTTCCTCCGCTGTATGGGGATATAACGAGCAGTTGATGTTCACCAACTCCATGGTCGTTTGAAACCCGCAATTGTACCTAGTGTGCAGAGGCAGGCGATCCACCTTTTCCAAGTCAAAGATTCTCTGATAGCGCATTAAGCTCTCCGGAAAATTGGCCAGAATGCCTGCAGAAGTGACTAGGGAAGTGATAGAACTGGTTCCTTGTGTCTTCTTAAGGGTGTCAATCAAGGAAATTCTCCCTCCAGATGATCATTAGCAAATGACAACATATTAGACTCCAAGTGAATTTTAACATGTTGTCAGCGCCACCACCCCACACCTAAGATCACCGGAAACACTAGGTTTGACATGGCCAAAAATCAATCACGGAAGCTAAACTGGTGGATTGAAAAAGGTACCAGTTGACAAACAACATACGAGGTCTGGGAAGCAGATGAGGCCACCATCACTGAGGGACCCACATCCATCCCCAGTTTCAATTGTTGATCCAGCTTGACACTCATGATTTTCCCTGCAGCTCCAGTATCCACCAGGGCCTCAAAGGAGACATGATGCGAGCTGACACTAATCTTCATGGGCAATAGGAATTAAGTGAAGTTCTGTTTATTAGAAGATTCTACCGACTCTTTTGCAACTGAAGAAATAACTGGCATATCAGAGGTAAGGTCAGGGGCTTTTGCTGGGGCAAAGATTGGGAGTACGAGGGCGGGGGAAATGACTTCCTCTGTCTGGGCCATAACAGATTCATTTATAGGTGACTCTGTATCAGCCAACTCGGACACAGGGGTTACAACAGGATCAGTACCCAAATCTTCCACTAATTCAGAGATAGGCGCGTCATCAGCGTCTTCTTTGAGTAACCCAATCATAAAATTCCCTTTCTGATAATAGGTAACATGATGGGGCAAGGCGTTGATGGTGGTCACGGTGGCACATATTTGATCTACTAATCCTTAATGGAGGACCAGACCTCATGATGAGTGGTTCCAAATCCAGTCTTGATCTAAAGACTGCCTGAAGCATATCAATAGAGAGGTCCAACGCGGTGGCCAGTTCATGAAAAGGTAGAAATCAAAGAAACAAGGCTGGGGGCCTCAGCCATGGCATAAAACAGTCTGAATAGGTGGTCCAATTGGGACACAGGGGGTTTCAGGGCAGTCAACATGACAGCCATCAATATGTGGAGTCTCCTGCTTGTGAAGAAGAGCGCAAAAGACCTTTCACCTAATGGCGGGCATCCCCATCCACAGCGTCAAACAACGCAAACCCTTGCTGGGCATGGGATAACGTGGAAGCATTATTAAGCGCAATTGCTGTATGCATGAGCACTTTGGTGAGCGCGTCGAGAACTTGATTGGCAATCTCCCAGGAGGGAACACTCAAACTTCCCTCTGGGCTAGTGGGAGGAGGAGGTGCAGTCCGCAAAGCTTGGGTGGATTGAAGAAGATTTCCCAAGGTAGAGTGGATACTTCTCCCAAAGTTGGAAATTGACTAAACAAACAACAAACAGCAAACTACTGATTGCACATTCATTTGGTAAAGGGTAACCACTGCAGCACCCAGTTCAAAGAACAAGGCAGAAGTGGCTGGAAATAATTGTTGGTCAATTATGTCATGGAAATGGCAGGATAAGTTTAGACCAGCCTGACAGTTGGGGTGCATAAGCACCCAAAAAGCAATCCAGAATGCCAGAGGCATTGCCAACTGAATGACTTGATAGGGAGCCAGTCATTGGGAAATGATGAATTGTTGGTGCAACACAACAGTGAGTATGATCCCAACGACAAACTGAAGTGAGCCCACTCCTGACCCAGGGGCCTTACAGCAGGGGGTAGGATCACAGAGATAGTTTCCATAAGTTCATCAGCATATGGAGTCATTTCAACCAGGGATGCAAGGAGACGGATTCTCTCTTGCAATTGGTGGACATAGGGCCACAGGATCCCCATGTACTGTTGCCGGAAGTTTAAGATAACGAGGTTATAGAGCCAAAAATATTGGACTCGCTGAATCCAATTGATGATGGAGGGGGCCATAGTGACCATAAGTATTGGTAGAGCCCATCTGGTATACAGACTGACAGGCCACCAGGGAAACGCCATCAGAAATGCAGTCAGAAGAAGTAATATAATAAAAATTGGTTGATTTTTTTGCAAAATTTTTTATTGAAGGAAAAGGAAAAAAAATTGGCCAACAATTTTCTCAGTGCTATGCAACTGATTAAATAATGGTCAATTGGAGTAGTGACAAGCCAGGATCAGGACCTTCAATTTTGACCTAACTGGCGAATTATTTGGGAATGGGAGGGTTTGTTCCTTAAGAACTGATATTGAAAAATTTGGCAGTCAGCCAAGTTACTGTCAGTTTGACCTCAAATGTATGAACTGAGGCTCAGCTACGTTTCTGATGGTTGGCGTGATGGCGTTAGGCCTGCCAAGTGATGGGAATTCCCCCAAGGCCACCCCACATAGGGGCGGGTCCATTTGGTTGGGAACAGGTTTGGGACGCTTAACCCACCCACCTCGGTCGCTGGGCCATTCATTTGGTCAGTGGCATCACATCAGCCACAATAGCTGAAATGTCAACAGGGGACTTTGAACCCTCGTTGATGGTGTCCAATAATATAGCCTGCCCATCGAGGATGATCCCTGATGACTTTGGTAGAGAGGTGATTTGTTCAATTGACCCATTGATCAAATTAGAACTGTTGGGCGCTCCAGCTGATAGCTCAGTCTTCATGCTTTTCCGGCCATTTGAGATCTGAGCATTGGCCAGACTACCACTCAAATTAGTTCAATTGATTTCAATTTGACAATCTTGGCGCAGATTTTGCTTATTCCCCATAACAGTTCTGCTGAGGTAAGTGTGGGTACTGGGGGTGGGATCCAAAGCGGAAGAGCTGTTACCCAGCGCTCATCTACTATGTGATCGAGATCACCCTGAGTAATGAGAGGTACCACCATCCTCTTTGGTGTCTTCTTACTCAGGAATGGGAAAATGGCCTGATCAATGGCCAGAGGATGTTCCCCGGGACTTACACTTTTGGAGAGTATCAGCAAGCTGGGATCTCAGGATCCACAGCTTGCAACTTTGCCTGCATCAGCTGAAGTTCCCAATTATGAAGATAAAATCGAACCCAAAATTGGCAGGAAAAGTTGGAGCCAATTTAGTATGATTAGTGTGTTTCTGAATGGTTTAAAACCATAAGCAACTGGCAAAATCAAAGATCCATCAGCTGATATTCAGCCCAATTTGCCATGCAGATTTTATTTAATCAAGCAAGTTATTCTCAGATTTTGACAATTGATGCTCACTCAAAATTGATGACACTCTGAAAAAAACAACATAACTTTTTCTGGCAGATTTGGCCTGAAGAAATTGTAACAAGATGGAATCTAGCTCTGAAGCAGGTACTTCCTACTCCCTGGATCTTATCACAGTGGGGGAGCTCATACAGATACAACAATTGCAAATCCAGATACTCCTTAACGAAAAAGAGGGCTGATTATGAAAAATGATACACTAAAATGTTCAAGAAGCTGTTCCCACAAATTTGACAACCTAGCTGGCTTGAGTCCATTCTATGAAAACTCAATAAGATGGGTGATCAAAAAAGAGAAAAAAGGAATCAAAACAATATAAAATATAAGCATTGCATACAAAAATAAAATAAAGAAAACGAATATAATAAAAAAAGTATATAAACTAAAACATTAATAAAATATAATACCTAATTACTAATTTAGTTTGCACTTGGGGTGGGGAGAGGATCCTACACCAGAATCGTTGGTAGTTTGGGCAAAAATTAACAATAAGTGAATTCAACTCCAGATTCATTGGCTGGTCAGGCTGAAATTAACAATGATTATGATCAGTAGGGTTAAATGGGAATCATAGCCTTATGTTCAAGTCAAGTGGGGGGACATTTCAGAATTTGTGATTGACTCAAAAAAACCCTTTGACAACCTACATATTGGGCTAATTTCCTCCTAATGCTTGAACTAATAATCTAATTAAAACCTAATGCAATAACATTGCTCGGGCCAATTATCACAGCATAAATTTTAATTTTATTACTAAAGCTTGGGCAAATATCCCTGCACATTTAGGCCAACCTTCTCTGCAACTACTCAGCTGGGCTTATCAACTCGACGTCAATTTAATTAATTATTCTACTGGTAGCTTGGGCTGAATACATTCGCACAGTTGGGCCAATTATCACTGCCCCAAACCTCAGCAACTAGTCCTGATTAATAGGTTTAATATCAAAAAATCAGTATACAAAATTATTTGGGACCAACCTGTAGTTAACGTTAAAAGTCCCATGGACAATAAAATGAACAAAAAACGTAATTGGTTCCTGTCTTAGGGCACATTTGTATGTAAGTTTGCATAATCAGCATGATAGCACTTGCACATGGACTGCCCAAATGGGAGTACCTAGTGCCTTGAGAGGGTCAGTTGACATCCCAATTAGGGAGTCATTTACATCAGCAGTATGATGAAAAATATATTTGGAGCTAATCCTAAAATAATTTTCATATGTCAATATGCATAACTGGCATGATAGTACTTGAACATGGACCACCCAAATGGGAGTACCTAGTGCTATCAAGAGACCTGCCAACATCCTGATTAAGGGTATGTCATTTATTTAAATTGACTACAAAATCTCCCAGAATTTGTATTTTGTAAGCAGTATGACAAAACTCATTCCAAGATGATCCTAGGACCGTTTTTCACGCTCATTGTTGTAATTTCATCCCTGAAATCCTCCCACATAAGAGAGTATTTTGCCACAACCATCTAGTACTAAAAAAAGAGAGTATTTTGCCACCAATAAACCTAGCACTAGGTCTCAGTCATATCAGTTCAAGGGCCAAACTGAGGTGGTAGAATATCTGTTGATATTGCATGCTTGAATGTAGCACGGAGATGCTCTAGAGGTATAAAAACTGGTGCCTGGCCTAATGAATAATTATCAAATAATCTAGTCAAATAAGGATCTATTGTATTTAATCCACTTTCCAGTTTATATTTCAAGTCACTTTTAAAGAGTTTTGACAAGCTGGGTTCTCAGGATCCACAGCTTGCACCTTTGCCTGCCTCAGCTAAATTTCCCGATTATATAGGGAAATTTAAACCCAAAATTGGCCAGAAAAGTTGGAGCCATTTGAGTATGCTTAGTGTGTTTCTGAACAGTTCTAAAACTGTAAGCAACTGGCAAAATTGAGGATAGATCAGCTGAACTTCAGCTTGATTTACCGTGCAAAAATTAATTAATCAAGCAAGCAATCATCAGATTTTGACACCCTTCATCTTTAATCATGTGTACCCTTCTAAACCCTAAATTGTAGCATGTGATGTGTCTTCCACCACAGTAAGGGCTGTCTCACTTTAAATACAATGGGTTGTAACACCCAGTTGCTTATTTCTCCTGCAAGTTCTCTTTCACTGAGCAATCATGGGTCATCTACAGCAAGGAGCTGGCAGATGTGGTGTTGGCTTTGACCCACTGATGGTATCTCTTGCAGAGCGCTCAGCATGAGTTGACTGTGTGAACAGACCACCAAGTTCTCCTTTACTTCTGCAAGCTATAGAAGTTTGCACACCGCCAGGCACATACTTGCCAAGATTTGTGCAGCTTTAACTTAAAATAAAAGTTTGTGAAAGAAGCATTAAATGTCCTTCTTGATTTCCTTAGCTGCAACACCGCACATTATCCAGCTGACTCAGATAGGGTTTGTTTTGTCATGGTCATTCCCCCTACTCAGATTTTGGCCCTTGTTCCTCCCACAGTTTTGCAGCAGATCTAGCTCAAGATACACATTAAATTTTTAGGTCTTAGTAGCTCAGCTAACCTGTATGAAAGGGGTGGAACTTTTGGAACGGTTGTCCCTCCCTTCATCCAATCATTCATCTATTCTCTGGCTGAGGGGCTCATCCAAATTCAGTTTAGGTGTGTTTCCCTCCCCTTTTCCGAGCTGAAGTAATTCAGGCTCATTGCTATCCTCCTGCAGTTGGCCACCCAGGAAATAAGAAGTGCATTGAGTTAATCAAGTGTACCTACAATTGGCTGGGCAGTTAAATAATGTTCCAGCTTGGATTGTGGACTGTATAACTTGTGCACAGGCCAAAACAGACCGGTCTGGTAGGAAAGGTCTCTTACATCCCTTGAAGCAAGAAGAGGGTCCATGGACAGAGTGTCCATGGACTTTATTGTTGAGCTCCCAAGTTCAAAGGGGTTTACAGCAGTCATAGTGGTTGTAGACTGCTTCACTAAATTTTCTTATTCTGTGCTCTTTAGCTATTACTTCCAGAGAAATAGACCGTCTCTTCATGCGCCATGTGTTCTTGATGTTTGGACTCCCTCAGGAGATTGTCAGTAATCTTGGACCTCAATTTATGGCCTGTTTTTGGAATGAGCTCTTGGAAATTTTGAAGATCACACCTTGTCATTCTACTGTGTATCATCCACAGTTGGATGGCCAAACTGAGCAGATCATTTAGATCCTTGAAAAGTAACTGTGGTGCTACTCTGCAGCCACTCAGGATACCTGGGAGGGTGACCTTTCCTTTGCCCAGTTTACATATAACAATGGAACACTTGTGCCCACAGGTTTCTCCCATATGAGGCTACCTTGGGGTAAAACCCTTCATTCTTGGTTGGCCCATGCTTCCGCTCAGAGGTATAAGCTGTAGCCAAACATGCCCAGCACATTCAGGCCATGCAGTCCTTAGTTTAGGAACACTTAACTAAGGCAATAAGTAATTATAAGTGGTTCACAGATTGGAAAAAAAATCCTAGTGCACAATATAGAGTTAGGCTCACACGTCATGCTTGACACGTGGCACTTGCGCATGCAAGTGTCATCATGTATCCTTGCCAGAACGTGCTCAAGTTACCTTCTGGTGGAAAAGGACTTGGGAAATGGTGTCTTCTGTTTAAAATTGCCACTTCATTGGAATAAACACCCAGTCTTCCATGTGTCTCAGTTGCTCCCTTTAAGGGGAGTGATACTCTTAAACCCTGAGCCTATTGTGATTGATGGGCTGAGGAAGCTGAGGTTGAGGGTATCCTGACTTCCCGTAATTCCTGCTAGTCAGTCCAATATCTTTTTGTGTGGAAAGGCTATCCAGCCTATAAAAACAGCTGGGTCAGCGCCCAGAACTTTGCCAACTGCTTGGAGCTCATTGAGGCCTTTCATGTCACCATCCTGATGCTTTCTGTCCTCCCCAAAAATTGCTACACTAATTGCAATCAAGCTGCACAAAGCCTATAAGAATGTGGCCCTCACTCAATACCCTGGTGATGGCACCCACTTTTAGCAAAAGGGAAGAGAATGTAAGTCTGGAGGAGCACCTCCTCCATTTGGACTGGGCGGCGTTTCTATTTTCATCAAAAAGGGTCAAAAAAGTACAGCTGTTCCTCTCATCCCATAGGGCAACCTTGCCCATATGGTGGAAAAGCGATAGGTAACAGCTTATCCTTTAAGGATCCTGCCACCAGTCCCAGTATTAACTTTGAACAAATTAATACAACAGATCAAGGAGATTTTTGCCAAGCTTTTGGATAATCAGCATTATCTTTTTTTTTAGTACTAGATGGTCCCAACCCAAGGGGGGATTCATCGATGTTTATTGAATTACGCCTGGGCTCCTAAGAGCCTGAGGCGAGGAAGGGGAGGGAGGAGGCATCAAGAAAGGGAGGGGGGTTTGCGCGCCAGAGCCGTGCTGCAGTGACAACTGAGCGGGGGAGGGTTGGCGACATAGTGCAGACCTTCAGGGCCATCTTAAAGTGTACCTGAAAGTGGGTGATCATGTGTGAAAGGGTCCACACCTGCTGGTCAAAGGCAGCACGAAGGAAGGAGTTATGGATGGTCCAGATGGCTGTGGCATAGGCGAGGACACGGAGGGGTCGGTGGCAACCAGGCAATGTCTGCTCAAACATGAGGTCTTGCACAGGGTGTCCAGACCAGGGCTGAGCATGGAGGAGCGCGCGGGCCTTTGGCCAAAATGCGGCGACACCTGGACAGGTGAAAAAACGATGGAGGTGGGAGTCAATAGGCTCCACACAGCGGGGGCAGCTTCGGTGCTGGAAGGTAGGGCCAGTCCGGTCCCCTGTCCTGTATGAACAGTGGAGCACCCTCCATAAGGTGTTGGACACCTTTGCTGACAGGATGGGGTGATAGACGTCCTTCCACAATTCCTTAAGGTCAAATCTCACGGAGGGAGGGAGGAGCTCAAGGAGTCTTGGGCGGATGGGAGGACGATCTTGGGGGTTGAGGCGAGTTGTGACAACTTGTCCATTGTGCACAATTGCATGGCGACGTGGGCTGAGGCCAGGGCCTTCCCTTCTGTATGGGAAGGCATGGTGGATCCGCGCGCCTACTCGTTTCAGGGCAAGGAGAGCCTGGTTCCAGTAGGGGGATGAGGATGGTTTTAGGCGATGGCCTGGGTGGTTTGTGAGCCACTCCCTAATGAGGTCAGAGATGCTCTAGGAAGACCCAGAGCTGCTGACACTGACTGGCGGAGGGCGGGCGCCCATTGGGGCATGGGGGTCGCGTCCCAGCAGACAATCGGCCATAGGAACTTCAGGAAGATTGTGGTGGCGTGGGATCGCGTGTCCAGAAGCCCTAGGCCCCCTTCATTGCAGGGTCGGGCAATGGTTGAGAGGGCCATTGGTGGATGGTTTGAGCCCCAGATCCAACAGCGGAGGAGTACATTGAGCCGCGTATAAAAGGCATCTGTGAATGGGCAGACGTGCGCTAGGAACCAGACTTTGGAGAGGAGGAACACATTGGCCATCAGAGCTCGACCCTGGGGGGTGATGTGCCGCCAGTTCCAGCTGGCAATCCTGGAGTTAACTGCTGCAAGGAGCAAGTCCTCATTGTCTTTTAGCGCAACTCCTTGTTGGTTGGTGAGAACGCCCAGGTGACGGAAGTTACCGCGCTAAGGTTCAATACCAAATGGTGGGGGGAAGGTGGGGGAGCCGACCTGTACAACTGTTGTCTTGGAGGTGTTGACCATGGCGTTGGACGCCTTGGTGTACCTCTCAATGGTCACGGCAGCGAGGGCAACATCCCCAGGGCAGCCAAATGCAATGGCAGTGTCATCTGCAAATGCCATGGTGCGTGTGGGGGCTTTACCTGGGACCAGAATCCCTGTTAGCTTGTCCTGTAAGGAGGCCAAGAGGGGGTCAAGGGTGATGTTAAAAAGGATAGGGCTCAGGGGGTCCCCTTGCCGGAGACCTAGTCCAACTGGTACTGCCACTGTAAAACCCATTGGCGCCAGGACTCTGGTGTGGAGCTGGTCATAGAGCGCTGATATCCAGCGCCTAGCTGCGGGTGGGAGATGGAAGCGGGCCAGGGAAGCATCAATATACTTCCAGGCTACCCGATCATATGCTTTCTCCATATCCAGGAGAGCCACAAAGCCATTCACCTTACGAGAGTTAGCAGTCAAAGTCACGTGAAGGTCATTATAGTTGTCCCATAACGACCTCCCCGGAATAAAACCGTACTGGGATGGGGAGAGGCGAGGTGACACCCATTTGGTGATGCGGTTGGCCAGAAGCTTCGTGAAGAGCTTGTGATCTGTGTTGATCAACGCTATGGGGCGCCAGTTCGCCAGGTTCTTACGGTCTGACTTCTTGTGAATGAGGGTCGTGATTGAGCCTCTGGAGTCGGGGAGGACCTCGCCATTCACCAAGAGTGCGGCGAAGAGGTCGCGGAGGGTTCTGGCTATCACTGCAGGTTCCAGAAGGTACACCTCAAAGGGTATTCCGTCTGGGCCTGGGGCTTTAAGCCGTGGGGATTTCAGAAGAGTTTCCATCACCTCCTGGATGGAAATAGGCGCCAGTAGAGCCTCATCAGCCCGTGGGTCAATGGGCGGCTCTGGAGCCCGCCACAGGAAGTCTTGGATGTCCGATGGGTCCACCTGGGTGGCATTGAAGAGGCTGGAGTAGAAGCGGTGTAGTTCCTGCGTGATTTCCTCCTTATCTGAAGTGGTTGTAGTGCCAATCTTCAGTGCAGTAATATCCTGCGCTGTTGACCGGGCTTTCTGTTTCTGAAAGAAGAAGCGGGTGGGGCGTTCCCATTGAGCATAGTAACAAGATGTTGTAAAGTTTGCTGCCCGTTCTTCCTGCAGTGTGAGCTCCAAGCGGAGTGCTTCCTGCGCCGCTTCCCAGTCTTCCAACCATCTGGGAGAGGGCGAAGGCTGGCAGTTTCGCTCTAGATGTCTGATTCTGGCTTCCGCCCTTTTGACTCTGGCGCGAGCTGCAGTCATCTGGGCTTTGGCACAGTTGTAAGCAACGCGGGTGATACCCTCCTTGGTCACCGCCCATTTAGCCTTGTGGTCAAGCAGGTGGGGTGGGGGGAGGTGAGAGTCTCCCGGATGGTCATAGACAGCTTCTCCTTAGTGAAGGAATTTGTTGAGAAGAGCTGGGGCAACCCTAGGCCAGAACCTACGCGACGGTCTAAGTGTGGTGGTGAGGACAACGGTGAGTGACCTGTGATCACTCAGATGGTTGTCACGAGAGATGGGAGAGGAGACGCGGCCAATTAGCAGGGGGCCAATCAGTGCCATATCTATGCGTGACGCTGACTGGAAAGCTCCTCCATCATACTGGATCCTAGTCATGCAACCTAGGCCAGACGCGGAGGGTGGAAGCGCATCTATAAAGCCACTCAGGCGAAGGAAATCCTGGAGGCGACTTGATCCAGGGCGTTCCTTTGCTGCAGGGGGGTAAGAGTCACGGACGCGACTTATGGTTGTGTTGAAATCTCCTAAGAGGGCTGTATTCCGTGGGAGATTGAGTTGGAGGAGCTCTTCCAAGAGCCGATTTTGCTCCTGACCTGCATTAGGCAGGTAGATGCTTGCAGCGAAGAAGGAGAAGTCAGGAGTGGTGAGTTTGGCCAGTATGAGGCGGCCACCTAGATATTGTGAAAAAGAATGGGTTTTAACCCGGGGATTCAAAACAATAAGGGCGGCATGGTTTGTCCAGAAGGAGTTGCCTCCAAACTGTTCATTCCATGCAGATTGTTCGTGGGGGAGGATATGGGGCTCCTGGACATCAGCGATGTCAATTTGTGCTGACCTGAAGTTTCAGAGGAGGCGGGCTCTCCACTTAAAGTCCCGCAACCCATTTGCGTTGATGGATTGCAGGGCTAGGGTGCTGCCATGGGGACTCATAGCTGTTCCCCTCCATGTCCTGGGGGGTTGCCAGCGCTTAAACCTGCTGCTGTGAGGCGGCTAGTTTTGAGTCCTTTATCTTGACTATTAGCTGCAATCTGTGAGGAGCGTCGAGGGTTCTGAGGGGAAGGAGAGGGTGGGGGGCGGAGGACCCAGTAAGCCAGCCTAGGATGCTGCCCCCGCTCCGTTGCAGGGGAAGGACCTGAGGGTGCTCAATGGTGACCTCCGCGGTGTCCCCATTTGATGAGTCTGAGTCCATATTCACTTCCTCCAACACTGCAAAGGATCCGCGCGAAATGGACTGTGGGGTTGGGGTAGGACTCTTTGAGGTGGCACTTCTACCGCAGGCCGCGAGTTGCCAGTCCATGCTGGTGGGCATAGCTCCATTGGGAGCTGAGGGTTGATGCGATAAATCGCTGGTGGAGGTTGGTGGGGGTGCCGCGGAGCCCTGAGTGGGGGTGGCTGACGAGGGGCACCCTGTGGGAGATGCCTTGCGCTTGGTGAGAGAGGGAATTGACTCTGGGAGATTGGAGGGGGTGCCCATTGGAAGGGGGGCATGAGCGCGAAGGTATCCCATACCAATAGTGGGGTTAGCTGTTTCAACTGCTAGGCGTAAGGCCTCAGGAGACAAGTCTTGAACGGGAACCCATTGTGTGGGTTGGGGAATTGCTGCTGCAGCCACGTGGGATCGTTTTTGGCCTGGTTTAGGCCCCTGGGTGGTGGCTAAGAGGTCTTGTTTTCGAGCTGTGCAGCCACTATACAAGTGTCCAAGGGCGTTACACCATGAACACCGGGGGCACGCCTGATCAGGGTCGACAAAAAAGATCTCAGGGCATGCCCCAACTACCGCCACACGAGGAATAACCTCAATGTTGCGGGATACAGTGGGGGAGGGGATGAACGATGCCCTAGCAGTGTGAGCTCTTTGAGTGGGAGCATAGTAAGAGGGGACGCTAAAGTCCACTGAAAGAACAGACCCAAACTCCATTAAACCACGATGGAGTGCCAGTTTAAGAGACTCAGGATCAACAATTGTTGGTAGGTTGGAAAAAGTAACCCATGAAATTTTCTCCAGGTGAGAGCGTGTGCGGGAGATGCGAAGAGATCCGCGTGGGATAATGACCTGGAGGGTGGCAGCATGGTCAGCAAGGGCAGCTTCAGTGAAGCCCACATCGATGTAGTGGCCCTCCACTGATTCATGGATGGTGGTGTTAATAGGGAATGTCTCCGCAATCGCTGCAAAGTATGAGAAGTAATCCTCTGTATAGAATTCAACAGGGTTATGCCCATAATAAAGGCGAATTGTGTGGGAGAGGGTTGAGCGAGGTAGAGCTTTTTGCGCTCTAGTTTCGGCCCATTTCTTCTTAACATCAGCAATAAACGCCACTTCACGGGGATCAGCTTTGAGTAGCGTTGGTGCCAGAGGTTTTTGCCACGCCCTAGTGGCTCCTTTGGTACGTTTGTGTTTGCTTTGGGCTGCAATTGCAGGTTGAGTGTGAGCTGGTGGTTTGGACAAGTTTGCAGAGTTCCCTTGTTTCTGGAATGTTACAGCAGCTGGCGTCATATTAAATTGAGGGGCGGTTTGTTGGGCCTCACTAAATTGGGGAGGCCCATCCAGATTGGAATTAACTCCAGCCAGTTGGGAGGAGGGAGATGTTTCATCACCATCCCAATCTATTTGGGTAAATTCAGCCCGAGTATTTGCTGTGATTTCGTGGGCAAAACTCACTGGCTGATTGGTGAATTGGTCGTTTTCAGCATATTGAGATAAAGTGCCGACTTGAGAAGTGCCGATTATAGGGTTTAAATGGGACGGGTGAGATTGGAACTGGTGTGAAGTTCCAAAATCTGAACCATTTAAATCCCCATTGGGAAGAGTAGATTGTCCCAATTTGGTGCTTAGTGAACCAGAATATGCGGCTAATCCAACCTTACATCCGAGGGTTTGGGGGCCAGGTGATTGTTGGGCCTTGCTAAATTGGGGAGTCCCATCCAGATTGGAATTAACTCCAGCCAATTGGGAGGAGGGCGATGTTTCATCACCATCCCAATCTATTTGGGTAAATTCAGCCCGAGTATTTGCTGTGATTTCATGGGCAAAACTCATTGGCTGATTGGTGAATTGGTCGTTTTCAGCATATTGAGATAAAGTGCTGACTTGAGAAGTGCCGATTATGGGGTTTAAATGGGACGGGTAAGATTGGAACTGGTATGAAGTTCCAAAATCCGAACCATTTGAATCCTCATTGGGAAGAGTAGATTGTCCCAATTTGGTGCTTAGTGAACCAGAATGTGCGGCTAATCCAACCTTACATCTGAGGATTTGGGGGCCAGGTAGCTGGGTATTGCCCCTCATGGAGGGAGCCAGAAACATGGCGTCAGCAATAGTAGATGGGGCTGAATTAGCTGACACAATGGGGGAGGTGAATGTCTGGATGGGCTGAGTTGCATTCAACTGAGCAGACGCCATTAAAACAGCGTGGGTGATGGCCTCCTTGGTTGGAGGGGGCCCAGCGGGTTGGTGGGAGGCAGCGCACACAGAGCTGTTAGGCGTGCAGGTTGCAGAAGTGCGATCAGGTGAACTGGCGCTAGTTGGAGTAGCTCCAGGTTGGGGGGTGGTGCCTGCTTTCATGGCTGCTGCTTGAGAGCGGGTGATTCTGGTTGACCCTGAGGTGGGTAACCGAGGGTTGCTTCGTTTGGGGGTGGTGCTGGCTCGTTTGGCATAGCCTGCGGGTTCTTTTGCGGGGTTTCCCACCATATTTGCTAATAGTTTTCGTAAATCTCTTTAGTGGAGCTAAATTTCAGGCTGAATTGATTTTTGAAAAGTGATGCTTAGCAGAAAGAGAATTTATGATAATCAGCATTATCTTGGGATGAAAGATTTGAACAAAGTCAAAGGCAGTGATCCTTTGGCATCAAAGCCTGAGAACCCCAAACCCACAGCAACAAAGCCTGATGAGTGTACAATTTTTGATAATGAAGTATTAAATATTAAATTGTTGGCAAAGCTTGCTGATGGTATCAGGACATTGGAAAAAGAAGCCCATAGTTTGTAACCCACCCCAGACACACCAAAATCTTCGCCTAATAATTTTTGCTTGGCCAAATCGGATGCCAGAACAACTGGTTGCAGGTGGGTTGGGTACCCCAAACCCATTCCTGACCTCATGGGACTGCCCCTATGTGGGGTGGCCATGGGAGGTTCCTGAAGCCCGTTGGGTGAGATGCCATTAATTCAGTCATCAAAATTTAAGAAAATTGACAACTCAGGCATATGTGAATGAATTGACATTGACTTATCTTAATGCCAACAATTTCAAAGTAAGTTCAAAATAATATATTTTCCCCTTGCCCAAAGTTCTCTGGATTTGGTCAAATCTCAAGGGCCACAATTCCATGTTTTTCAAGCTATTCCCCAAATCAATTGTCTGTTTAAAAAAATTCATAACACAATGAGAAAATTGATGTTGATTCTATTATTTAAAATTTATTAAAAATCTTCCCAAACCCAAATTTATTTATTTAAGTTCAATTTTTTCCTGCTGAACCCCCTCATGGTATTTACAATGAGGCCCCATGGCCTTGCATTAACTGGCTTGTCCCATCTATATTGTTAACTTTGGCCCTTTTTGTGGTCATAAGGCTTATCATGCCAAGGTCCCCATGAATTTTCCCAAATCTTGCCACTCCCTATGCCCAGGCCCATTGGCCCCAGGTTGGCAATAGCTGAGTTTTTACCAAATTGTTTGGTTCTTTTGCTGCTTGTTGGCACTCTGTTTCCAACCATCTCCCAACCAAATTTTAAAATTGTTTTCATGACAATGTCACTGGTATTCTGGCTCGCCCTTTTAGTGTTTGTGCATCCCAACTAGCATACCAGTCTCAACTTTACCTTCCAGTGCTCTGACACATGGTATCTGAAGCAATCAGCACCAAACAAACATCCTCCTGAGCCCCAACCCCTTCCAATATAGATTTATAGAATTGATGCAGTAAGACTATGTTGGAAATCTTTCTTCTGTTTATTTGTTACCCACAATATAGGAATCTGCAAATGCTCCCTACCTTAGGTTGGTCCATACTAATACTATAAAAGAACCTTGTTTCTGAGTGTCTTGTTTGAGAACATTCTCTCCTCTAACCTTATTCCCATCATACATAACCCTCATCTCCATATCAATTTGTTTATTAATGCCTACATAAAATTAGGTGGATTTGGAGACTATTATGAGCTTGGGATTTTGGGGTTTGGTGATCTTTGGAACTTAGGGAGGGGTGACAATCCAACACTTGTTCAAAGTGTGCCCCAGGTTCTCAAGTTTTTCCTAAAGCAATGCCCTAGGGTTGGACTTTTTTGTCCTGGATGGGATGGATTGTTTTGGTACAGATAAATGGCTGCATCTGGGGTTCATACAAAAGATTAATAATCTTATTAAGCTGCTTTTAATGATTGCCTTTTATGTTATGTAGATACATATACAGAGCATAAAAATTGATTAGCTTTTTCTGATGAGGAACTGCATCTTTATACTTAGGTATATCAATATCAAATATGAACTTTTCCATAATGTTTGTTTATCCTTTAGCTTGGTAATAAATTTGGAATGTATATAAGGTTCTAAAAAAGTTTACAAGTTTAATTTCAAACAAACTACATATAAGAATATCAGTTACCTGATAACTATAGATGTTAAGGATGATACTAAAAGGAAAGAATAATCAAAAACTCTGACCATCTTTCAGATTATAACACATAGCTATCTTATTTTTTTTAGTACTAGATGGTCCCACACATAGCTATCTTATTATTACAAAACAATTTTTGGCTATACTTGACATATGTAAATTTAATTATTAAACTTTATGCTTTTGCTAGAACATTTATATTTTTAACCGACTTTGAAAAAGGAGAAGGTTCTCAATTCGACCTGTATGTATGTTTTTTTCTTTTTTTCTGTTTGTTCGCGCATAACTCTGAAAATACTGGACCAATTCTGATGATCATCTTCAAAAATAGAGGATGCTCCAACTTAGGTCCCATTTTACTTTTGTAAGTATTGGTCAAGTATCTGCCCATTAATTTAGTAAAGAAAAAAATTGGCTCGGAAGCGATGGATACTTGTAGGCCTAATACAACTCCGGATAAACTTAATTCCGGCATCGGTGAAGCAATAGCTTCGAAGCACTTTAGATATGTCCTATGCTGGGGGGTATATTCAAAATTCAGTCAGTATGAGCTCATAATGGGACGAGCTTAAATCATTATAGATGGCTATCATTTTTGTATAATTTGACCAATAACCTCATCTAAATTTGATAAAAGAATTATTTTAGATAGCGATCAATAAATTTTCTTAGATTGACTAATAAAAGCAACAAAATCTAATAAAATAAATTACTGTTGATGGCGATCAGTAAATTTGGCATATGTTGACCAAAAAATCATATAATTTTAATAAAATGAAGTATTGTAGATGGTGATCAGTAAATTTAGTATAATTTGATAATAAAATCACCTAAATTTAATAAAATGAATTAATAGTATATTTGTTTATAAGATACTATATATAATAGATCTACTTATTAAAATACATTCACTCACTCACTGACTGACTGACATCTGAAACCTTCAAGTCTAATAGGGTCAATCTATTTGGGTGAGTTGGTGAGAATTGGCGAATATTATCTAATAATTTACCAGTTTGCTCATCTGAAGCTAATCGAGTCTGATAAGTTTAATCTATTTGGGTGAGTGGGTGAGAATTGGCGAATATTATCTAATAATTTACCAATTTGCTCATCTGAAGCTAATCAAGTCTGATAAGTAATCTATTTGGATGAGTGGGTGAGAATTGGCAAAAATTATCTAATAATTCACCAAATTGCTCACCTGAAACTCAACAAAGATCAGTATTAGTTTAATTAGATTAAGTAATTAAGATAATCAACTCACCAGCCACGAGAGCAACAGTGGAGCTGTTAGTCTGAGTGGCTCGAGAGTAGTGCTGGCACAGCTTATAGGCTACAATGTGAGCTTATCATCTGATAAACTTTAAATACTGTAGCGAAGCATGGGTATCTAAATGTTAGGTTTATAAATTTTAAAAACCTGCCTAATTTGGTTCACCTAATTAATAAAATACTTTTGGCAAGTTAAGTAAAGTTGATTTAGTAGTTTGGAAGATATGTCACTTGCTCAATGGTTTTAAGTATAAAGAGATGTTTCAGGTAGCAGGTTGGTGTTATTTGATTGGTTCGATAGGTTTTTTTTGTTTGGCCGAGAAGTTAATGGCTTTTGTTTGAATCGATAGGACACAGTTTAGTTTTGAGGGGTGACTAGTTATTGGTTGTTTTGATAATTTCAGTTAGGTTTGCCTAAGTGGTTGGTGGTTTTTGGTTGGTTTGATTGAGCAATTTGATTTGGCTGAGTGGTTTTGTTTGTCTATATATAAAATCTAAATTAGTAAATTGAAAATCTAATTTTATAGATACCTTAGCGAAGCACGGGTAAATCGGCTAGTATACAATAAGTTTTACTTTTATAGAGAAATAGTAAGGGGTAAAAACAATATATAGAGATAGTAATATTTAATAAAAGTAGGAAAAAGAGCCACTTTTAAAAATACACTATTTTTTTGAGAGGAAAAGAGCTGGGGGTAAAGTTTTTTAGGAAAAAGAACCTTCTCAAAAAAAATTTTTGAGAAAAAGAACCTCCTTTAAAAAAAGCTCTAAAAAGTATGAAATAATTGAAAAATTAAGCCTACTCAATAAAACCCTTTTTGAAGTTGGTGCCATATTTTAACTGACTTATAATAGGTATTTATAATTTATATACTCAGTACTATTTATCCTAAGTTGCTTATAGTCTACAATTGGACCCAATCCAGATATAAGATATAATTTGTATTTATGAGCAAGATTCTATAATTCAGTTTAAAATATGGTGCCGACTTCAAAAAGGGTTTTATTGAGTAGGCTTAATTTTTCAATTATTTCATACTTTTTAGAGCTTTTTTAAAGGAGGTTCTTTTTTCCCAAAAAAATTTTATGCTCATTTTCTACTATATAAATTCCTTTTGAAAACACTGTAGCAAAACGTATGGACTAAGCTAGTAATTAAATAAATTGACTCATGGAACAATAATTATACAAGTTTCCAGCAAGAATTGTCTCGTGGTCCTCTTGCCTTGAATAAAATAATCACAAGGACATTTATGACAATAATTTCTTGAGCATCGAAGGCCTAGTGACGTTGCATAACTTTAGTAATAAAGCTTTAAGCTCTAAAGCTGCTAACGATTGATCTATCCTTTTGAGCCATTACGTTTTTTGTATTCTTGAGATCTGATACTGGATTTGCAGCCGAGAGAGTAGTACATATTTTTCTTGTATAAATTATATTTTATAAGGCAGATAATGAACCTTTTTTGAGTTGGCTTTTGTTTGTTGCTAGCATGAACTTTTACTCATAACAAGGGCTGTTTGGTTCGCTTTTTTTAAAGAATGTGCCTTTCCTTCTGAACTGAAGGCTTTTTTGCCGCTCAAACTTCAATCTTTTCAACGATATAAGTCTCAAATTACTTGTTTATTTCAATAATTGATGGCTCTGACGAAGGGGATACATTAAACACATTCTACTTGTTTCTTTTATTCTTTTTGTATATAAATAAGTTGTAATCTGGGAATTCGCCATTATAAGATGAAAGCTTCCGGATAAGAGAATCCTTTGATTTTTGGATTATTGCTCATGGGCTAATTGTTATTTTAGGCCTTGACTAAAAATGTCAACGCAGCCTATTCCCGTTTGGCTGAGTTCTTTAAAGCATGCTATACAAGAAGGATTTAAAACAGAATCTGGAACAGGTAACTTCCTTGTGACTATACAGTTTCTTAAAGCTCTCGATCGTTTATGGTATCTAACGCAACCAAGCAAATTTTCAGTTTGCTACAGTGAGGCCTAATGGGAAACCAGCAGTTAGAACAGTTGTTTTTCGAGGATTTATTTCGGAAAACTATGAGGAAAATGGAAGAGATCATGAGTTGAATCCCAATACCCTCTTGACATTTACGACTCATTTTGATTCCTTTAAAGTTGATGAATTGAAGAAAAATAACCAATTTGAGCTTTGCTGGTATTTTTGAGACTTTACAAAAATATATTGAATTCTTTAAACAAAGTGTTTATTTAAGTGTTTAGAAACTTAACTATCCCTTAAATTTTAACTTTAGGTGGTTCCCTTCCTCTCGGGAACAATATAGAATTTCAGGAAATGCACACCTTATTGTATCACCCGACAAAGTTGGCGAGTTCCCGTATCCCAGGCATTTGAGCCACGCCTTGACTTCCCGTCCGATTGATTGGGAGTTTCAAAGAAACCACTTTTTTAAAAAGATGTCTCCTCCCTTAAAAACAAGTTTTACTTGGCCTGCACCTGGGAAAGTTTTGTCGAATGGCGATTTTTCATTTGAGCTGAAAGATACTGAAATCGATCTGGCAAAGTATAAATTCGTTCTGGTGGTCCTCGAGCCTTTAAGAGTTGATCTTGTCCATCTCGATCCGCAGCATCATCAGCGAATCCTTTATACTTTAGTTAACCATACCAGTACTAAAGAGAAAGGCTCATCGGATGATCCAAGATGGGAATTTCAACAGCTTAATCCTTAAGGCCTTAATCGATCGTCTAAAGATTCTCAATCATGACTTTAGATTAGGGAACATTCTTTAGTTGCATTAAGCACAATTTACACCAAGGCTAATGTCATCTTTCAAACCATTTACAATATCTTGGTTAGTCGCAATTTAGCATTTTTTATTTAGTAACAGGAGTTCACTGCACAGAGAAATTATAATCAAATATTTCAATAAAAATTTATATTTATAGTTATACAGATTTTTAGAATAATAAATCAGGCTTGAAGTTAATAGACACTGAGATGGTAAATTAAACTTAATTATACTTATGATATTACTAATTGTATATTAGTTATGAATTTAATATTTTAATTATAATTATCAGTAATATCAGTTATAGTTTAGATAGATATTACTCAAGATTTTCTATCTGCTGAACAAAAAGCAGTAGCGTATTTTTAGAAAACTCTCAGCCAATTAAGTTTAAATAACTATATATTAAACCTCAAACAGTTTTGAATATAGTTTATCTTATATAGATAAAAAGGACATATTGAAATGCAGTTTAAAGTGTAGTTTACTATTAATAATAACTATACTAAAGTCAATTAGATAAATTAGAAGCTCTAGAAAGATAGATAATGTGCATAAAATTGACTACTACTATTGGCAATAAATAAATTATAATTAACTAAAAACCAAATGATATGTTTAATCAGATAAAGGTATAATTTCATTTTTGAAATATTTCTATCTAATTCTATAACCGTGTACAACTTTTATAATACAATTCTATTTGCTTTTATAATTATCATAAATTATGCTCTAATCTATTCTCTAGATAATATAATATTTAACTTAATACAAAAACTAATCAGAGTCTATAGATCGTTATACATAATGCAGTATGATAACACTAATCTAGTTGGGACCATCTAGTACTAAAAAAATAACACTAATCTAGTTCTATATCAGATATTTGCTAAGATATATATGATTTTTATAGAACAAGATTTGTAAGGGTGGTTAGCCTGGAAGGTAATACCGCTTCCACCCTAGTGCAGGTTTTGAGTTTAAAACCTATGCTGGCTAGAAAATTCTTGGTGTGGTATACTTGTCCCAAGGTCAACCCACTTTGAATATTATTATTATAGAACAAGATTTGTATGTATAGGGGTGGTTAGCCTCGCAGGTAAAACTGCTTCTGCCCTAGTGCAGGTTTTGAGTTCAAAACCTGTACTGGCTAGAAAAATTCTCAGTATGGTATATTTGTCCCAAGGTTGACCCACCTCAAATATTTAATTTAAGATTTGTATGTATCCAGTTAATAAATATCTCCAGTAAAATTAAGAATCTATATGTATAAAAATGGATGTTGGTATATGTATCCAAAATTTCTAGACTCTGACACCATTTGACCAATCACCATGAAAGTTTGCACATATAAGTATTTTTCATGGAGAAGGTTTTTATGCTATCCACTTTGTTGTAACTTGCCAAAAGGGGGTGAAATGGGGTGAAAAGGGTTAAAGGTGAAATCACGAAATCTCAGGGACTATAAAACCTACAAACTTAAAATTTGGCATGTAGGTTCCTTATAGGTTATAACCAGCACTAAAAAAGTATCCTTGGAACTTTTACCCTTAAGGAGGTAGAACAAAGGATGAAATTTGTATGAAAGTTCATAATTTTTGAAGTTAGAAATATAAAATTTAGTTGTTCAGTTAAAAATAAAAGTTTTTGTCTCAGCCCTTTTAGAAATTTATCCCCTAAGGAGGTACCCTAATGGGGGGTGAAATGAGATGAAAAAAAGTTGAAAATGAAATTATGAAATTTCAGGGACTATAAAGCCTACAAACTTGAAATTTGGCATGTATATTCCTTATAGGGTGTAGGCAGCCCCTAAGATAGTATTTTTTGAAATTTCACCCCTAAGGGGGTAAAATTGGGGATAAAAGTTTAGAAATTTTATGATTTTTGAAGTTAGAAATATTAAACTGGTATAATCTAATGTAATCACCTGTCACCTGGAAAAAGATCACTGTATCAGTAATCCAGTGCTATACTGCCCCACAAGGGGCTCTAGTATATTATAAGATAAGTAGATTAAGCTTTACCCTTAATATAGTGATAAAAGAAAATGATAATTATAGGTGAAATAGGGTGATTTATTAGATAAGGATATCATATTCTCTTTTCTCCTGTTTAAGTAGGGGTTGTATAAAAGAGACCTTTTCTCAAACTTTATAACTTATTCTTTAAATCTGCAACTAAAGAAGCCAAGGTATTATTTAGACTTTGAGTTTCAATATTATAAGGTCAACCAAGTGCATAACAAAGACAGATATACAGTCTCTTCCTATCAACATACTGCACTAGAAAATTATACTTCATGTTTATTTTTCTTTTTATTATGTTATATCCCTTCATTTTTATGAAGTAGTGTTGGTAAATTAAATTAAAAGCTTAAAAATATAGTAAGTGTTTGGAAAATTATTTAGTATACCTCCTTGCAAAAAACCCCAAAGAAGAGAAGGCTCATTATATCAGTCTGCAATAACAAAACTTTTATTATTATTGAATAGGACCCATTCTTATATGGTGATACAAGGCGACCATTTAGCTACCTAATCTTTAGGTCATGTGACATGTCTGAGCCTTTGTAGTTCCTTTAAAAACCAGTCTGCTAGAAAAACTAGTTATCAGGGTTGTATAAATCATACAATTAATCAAACTACTGCACTTTCTGAATATTGTTTATTTTGGTCAGAGTTTAAATGTATCCTATAATTTTATAACAACTCTCATTTATAATTTACTTAGCACTATAAAAAGTAAATTATTTCTCTAATTACATGACTACTTCTATTATGTTTTTGGTTTAAGATCAAAGTCTCTTTTTCTTGTTACTATCTTTTATATTTCCCTGCTTGACATCAATTTTGAGAATTTTAGAAAAACAAGTCAATTTTTCACCACCGCCACACCACACCAATCTCGAAATTTATGTCCTCAGATCCACCACCTGCTGCCCCAGTGTGGGGCAGTGGTGCTCCACCAGCTAGCGTTTAATGCACATCAGGCAAACGTGTGCAGTCTGTCTTGTCCAGTCCACCAAATACATCCAGCTGCTATGCCCTCCAAGGGACTTAGCACTTCACCTCGCATGAGCCCACCTAACATGCCCCCACCCCCTAGCCCTACCCTGATCCATTATTCAATTTTGTCTCTGAATCAAGTACAAACGTCTCTTCCTGTAAACTAACAAAGTGATTATTGAGCTGGCAATGGCCACCTTTGCACCAGCAGGGTTCATTGACTTCCACCATTACAAGAGCTATTTCAATATTAGATTCCCCACCAAAGAGGATGCAGCCACTGCAGCAGCTACACCATTAATTTATAAAAATACACACATTACCACCACCCAAACATGCCTCCCAGATGATAACACACTAGTGGTAACCTTTACAAACCTCCCCTCACACCTTCCCCCTCAAACACTTTATGAGGAGTTGATGTCAGAGTTGTCCATTTATAGCAAAACCCTATCCTCCAATTCATTGTCCCAAGTGGTGCTGAACGCCTTGTGGCACCTTGAACAATGGCTATCATTACCCCCCACCAGCCAAACATGGCCCTGCACATCCCACAGCATGACTATGTTCCATTTGCACCCAACCATTTCTTTTGGGCCCACACTGAAAATGGTTGCACAATTTGCCCCCTCTGCTATGAATTAAACCACACCAAAAAGGCATGTCAATATAACTCACACCCTGCAAACCTGGCCGAATCCACCCATAAGGCCATACCAACAGCGTTCAAGTGGGAATTTTGACTCCCCCCACCCCCACAGACCATGCACTCAAATCAAAAGAAAAATCTAGCACCTCAAACCCAAGCTGGCCAATTTACACCCATGTCAACCAACCAGGTGCAGGCTTGGACCAATGTTCAATTCAAAAAACCATCCACCTCAAAACTTACCCAACCATAGCCATCTATCACCAATTCAATCCAAATTAGCCAAAAGCCCTGGGTCTTATTATACAAAGTGACTGAATCTGGTGAAATTGTCCCACCTCCAGCTAAACCAATTGATCTATAGCCTTTTATGAATTCAGACTTTGGCCCCATTTCCACCCAAACAATATGTCCCCAGACCCCATGCTATACAATACCAAAGCAACCTGTCATGGTTGAATGACTTTATAGTGTGAACAGATGCTAAAAACAAGGCTGGGTGACAGGAGGCCCAGAAGGTGAAGCTTCAGGCTATTCCTAACCTGAAACACACCTTAGATCAACGCTGGGTGAAAGCCAAGCATGCCCAGGTTGATACTAATGGGGTGCAAAACTCCCAGCCTCTGATAGCAGCCCAGGCACTAAAACGAACAATTTACGTTATGAACAAGGATGTTTTGATTTGCTTGGTTGGAGAGCAAGGGTTTGAGTCCTGCTCTAGCTATGAAATTCTAAGCTCAGGTAAAATATGGCTTCAATCAATTACTCAAGTGAAGGCACTCTCATTGTATTTTACTTAAATGGATAAAAGCGTCTGTTTGTTGGAGCGTCAAGGCTTGGGCGCATTTCTGCAGAACCCAAATTTCCCTGACACACTTTAAATATGTTTTTGCGGCCAACATTCCTTGTTGGTCAACTTTCTTTAATAAATTTAACCGTTATTTTACGTTTTTTTACAATGGTTCCTTGGGCGAACATGGTGG